>CAUYSK010105304.1:0-29372 GCA_963575035.1 Avahi laniger
ATGATAGAGTGACTTTAGTTTTCCATCCCGAACGCTGACTGCTACAGTGGCCATGTGGTATGATCTGGCCAATAGTGTGTGAAGGGGGATTTGCTGGAGGGCTTTGTCTTTGTCCGTTTTGTGTTGCTATAAAGGAATACCGGGACTGGGTACTTTATAAAGAAAAAAGGTTTATTGGCTCATGATTCCGATAGTTAGAAATTTCAAGATTGGGCAGCTGCGTCTGAGGGCCTCGGGCTGCTTCCACTCATGGCGGAAGGTGAAGGGAAGCCGGTGTGTGCAGAGATCACATGGTGAGAGAGGACATGAGCGGGGGAGGGGGTGCCAGGCTCTCTCGGGAACTAATAGAGTGAGACTCACTCACCCCTGAGGAGGACATTCATCTATTCACAAGGGATCTGCCTCCGTGACCCAAACACCTCCCATTAGGTCCCACTACCCAACTTTGGGGATCAAATTGCAACATGGAGTTTGGAGGGGACAAACCTCCAAACCAAAGCAAATATTCAGAATCCAGAATAACAAGTTGTTATTCGTCTACCTTGGGTCACATGACTGCACCTGTGATGTGGGAAAGAGACCATGCTGGGCAGAAAAACAAATGGCTGCCACAGTCCACCCCTTAGCTCACCACCAGCACGTGTAGACACCTTCTGTATGTTCAGCTCCATAAGTGCCCTCACTTAACGTTAGTCAACCATCTCATACACGCCAGCATCTGTGCTCATGCTGCCCCGAGAGGGATCGCTCAGGGCACTGTGACGCAGGTATCCTTCCTGAGCACAGGGTTTCACATGATCGCTGTTCCTCTGCCAGCCCGCAGTTAGCCTCTCTTGATATTCTGCACGTAACAGTCAGCTCACCTGCCTTCATGACACCCTATGGGAGGGAGAACAAAGAAAGAGGAAAGAAGGAAAAAATTAAGTAAGGAAAAAGAAAGTAGTAGATGAGTTTATTTTAAAGCATACAATACAGAAAGCTTCGAGACATAGGTAAAGGTTCTATCCCTATTTTTGCAACTGGCCACAAGGCCGTTGCTTATTACATGACTTCGATTCTCGAGTTTTTCACTCTTGTCTTGGGCCAGCACTTCAACTGGATGAGGCTCTTTCCCATCATGGTGATCCAAATCTTCATTCTTGAGTGGCTTGGTGGTGCTGGTGGTGTGGGGTCCTCAGTGGGTTGTTGCACTCTCTGCTCATCTGTTTCTGGGTGGTGGCGCCATGGTGCAGTAATGGGTTCCCTGGGAACCAGCCCTTCTTCTGTCGCTGCCCTCACTCCCTGGGTTGGATGCAGGATTGCGTGGGCAGGAGGTTTGTGTACTGTGTCTCTGTTGGGATGTCTTCAAATGCAAAGAACAAAACCCCGGACTCAGTTGGCTAATACAATAGGAGATCCTTTAATTCACACAACAGAGAGCCTACAGGTGGGTGACTTCAGTGCTCCATCAATACTCCAGATCTGCCCCTCTGGGATTCCCTTAGCTGAAACCTCCACTGTGGGTCATCTTTGTCCTCGGAGCTGTAGTTGGAAAGCTACAGCATTGCCTCGCCCAGAGGGAACAACACCCAGCACGAGGGCAATTTCTTCCTGGCTAATACTTCATATCAGAAAGAAAGAAAGAAAAAAAAAACTTTCGAAGACATCATTGTCGTGGTGTCTCCTTGCCAGCGCTGAGTCAGTAGCCACCTTAGTCCGTTTCTGCTGCCACAACAAAACGACTGAAGCTGGGCAATTTATAAAAAACAGAAATTTCTGTTCTCACAGTTCTGGAGGCTGGGAAGTCCAAGACTAAAGCACTGGCAGATTTGGTGTAAGGTGAGGGCTGCTCTTTCTGCTCCCGAGATGGAGCCTTGTCCCTGTGTGCTCACGTGGCGGAAGGTGAAAGGGCGAAAGGCAAAAGAGGCTTGGCTGGCCCCTCCGGCCCTTTTGTGAGCACGAGTCCCAGCAGCAAGGGCGGCCCTCGAGGCCTCGCCACCTCCTGGAGGCTCCACTTCTTACGACTGTTGCTTCGGGGCTTAAGTTTCAACGTGAATCTTGGAGGGGACACAAACATCCAAACCATAGCGCCACCATAGAGACCAGGACCACCAAGCCTGGATTAGGCCATCGGGGTTCACACCTGAAACGTGTGGAGTAGGGGCACAGTCCCAAACAAAAGGGGCCGCTCCTGCACGTAAGAAGGGGGCGGTCGCTGCTGCCCGAATACGCGGTGGTCACTGGCGCAGCCGGCACAAGCAGGAAGTGGAGGGACTGAAAATTTGAGTCTGGTGCCCGTTCTGCTTGTGTGAAACCGTTAGCCAGTCCCCAGTGCGGAATCAGCGCAGTTCTTCTTCCGCTCAGTAGCTGACCAGAGCCCTGAAATTTGTTGCCATTACTGGGTACTCAGGGTTGGTAGTATAGGGTAGCAGGTCGTTAGTCAGCTTGGTGACAGGAAGCCCGCATTGCGGAGCCCATGTGTGTTTTACATCCTTGCTACCCTCCTGTTTATGAGCCAGTCAAGCCAGCACTGGGCTGGGCTGATCACAAAGGCAGTTGCATGCCATCCACAGAGAGGGCCACCCGCCGCGCCCGTCTGGTTATGAAATGCCTCTTTGCATGGTGGGGCCCGTGACGAGCAGAAAAACATGAACATGTATTTCTTGGGCTGGAAACCGGTCTTCTAATTCTGCTTTGTCTAAGACTTTGTCCAACCAAACCCTTTGAAAAAGGGATAAAATTTCACACTCAAAATCCTTCTGTAGGAAGGGTCCAACTCCTTCAGTATCTTTTAGAGCCAAGCTGATGTGAGAGGTATTCATTGGATACTTTGGGGCCCACGTGGGGCAAGTTGGCATCTACCACTTCTATTCGGCGGTGGGATGCTACCAGGCACACTCAACCTTAGCAGAAGAGCATCACAGCACCCAGTTAACGATGGGTACATGGCTACCTGGTGTCCAACAGTCTGGCGTTTATGCCCCACTAGGGCCTAGTGACAAGGCCAGAAGCTATTGTCATTAAGAAGCAATGTGCTGAAATAGAGAAGCTTTACTCAACAACCTTAGGTTTTGCATTGTGTTTCTTTTTTTAGGGTATATTAACTGCCACGGACACTTTGAGCACCGCAGGACTTCTAGGGCTGAAGGGTTGAGTGGCAGAGCTCTTTGAACTTGGCCTGGACCCACTAGAGAAGGCCCCCTCTTGCTTAGCACCACTCAAAGCTGCCAGGTTTTCAACACACCCGACAAACGTGTCAGATCATGACACCCGATGTGGTATATACTGCTTCCAAAACGGAAAGACGCTTTCTGAGATTTGTCCCTCCTTCTTAGAGGAAGGCAACCAAGGTGCAGCAATGTTCATGCACTTTGGAGGAACTGTGCTGATGTATCTGAGTCTGCTCGACCTCGGGGCTGCACTGATGTGGCAACCTTTGATCTTCCACTCTGTCCCCCTCGTACGTGTGCCCTGCTGAGACGTCTAGTGCACTCGCTGCTTCCTCTTCTCCGGGTCCTTCCGGCAGGAACTCATCCGAGTAGTGGGCCAGCGGGACACCCTGGGGGATGCACAGGTCCGCGTGGAATGGACTGTGGCCCACGGTGGAGAGCCGCGAGACACACAGGGCAGGTCGGTAAAGGTGTGTTACTGCCCCTGCCAGGTGAAAACTTAGTGTTTTCTGTCATTGTCTGTGTACTGAAATGGAGCAAAATGCATTTACCAGATCAGAATACTTATTAATTATTATTCATGGAATTTACTAATCCCACCGAGAAAACCCATATATTATTGCAGTTATAATTATTAGTTACAATTGGAGTTACCACCAGATCAAGTTGTTGTACTCCATTGTCAATTTTCATTCCCTGAACACAGGGCTCCCGAGCTTTGGCCCATGTCCTGTCACAGAGGAGCTGCTGGCTCTGAGCAGGACACTGGCCTCTTCCGATCCTCACTTTCCCAGCCAGCACCGTGAGCTTCCCCGGGGGATCTGTGTGGCAGCATGTCTGAGCTCAATAGCAGGAGCCAAAGCTAGTGCTTCCCCGTGGTGGGACAGGTGACATTTCCAACGTCCTTTTCTTGGTTTGGTGTCTGTCCCGTTGAGCAAGGCACCAGCCATCCTGGGGGTTCTGACAAATGACTGTGTAATGCATGGAGGACAATGCAAGGGAACTGTATTTGACTTTTCGTGAATTTCTTCCTTCCCTATAAAAGTCTCTGTTCTTGCTCCCTAGGGTTTTACCGAGTCTGAAAAATGATATATTAGTCTCATCATTTCACACAGTTTGGGGAGAACAGTGCTTACTCTGAAGGGGAAAAGCCAGAAAACATAAATTCCGTTATTTCAAGCCATGGTACAGCAGACAGGAGAGTAATCTGGGGGTGCGTTGCGGCCGAAGAGAGTGGTGATCACGGCATACCGCAGGGAGCCTGGGCAAGTGGCGGCCATTTCCATCCTGGTGACATGTGTGATGACACACACATCTGTGTGTCTGATCAGGGCCGGATGGAGTTGCAAAGGGGGGTCCCCAGGGATTGTTCCTCCGGACTGAACTGGATCCTCTCTTGTTGTGTCCCCCTCCCCCAGGAAGAAGTCCCTTTTGGTGAATAACACCTTTGTGGTGGCCGCAGCCGTCTTGTTTGGCTTCAGCTGCAAAGCCGGCTCCTTCGAGATGCTCATGCTGGGACAGCTGCTCATGGGCATCAGTGCCGGTGGGGCTGGGGCACCTCGGCCTGCCTCTCTACTCCTACCCATCCGTTAACCCCCTTTATTTCTTTTCTCCCTTCTTCTATTTCCTTTATTCGTTGATTTATTTTCTATTTATACCCACCTTTTTTTGCAAAACGATGAAATATGGTTTATCTTAAAAGGCTCATATAACTAGGCATTTAAAGTAGATATAGAAAAATGAAAAAGTCATGCAGGGGAACAAACATCTCCAAACTTACACTGACAGAGGTCCCCGGTTTGAGCAACACTCTAAGCCATGAATTTCCTTGCAGCCAAGGTGTAAAGGGATATAGGATGAGTTCTCTGATCTTCCCTACAGAAACAGAGTAGCCTGTTAGGGATGCCTCAGTTTCTGGAGCTTACCACATAAGGGAGTGGAATTTTGAGGACATCTGCCTGGGCTTTTGGGGGCTCCAATCAACAGGTCACCTCTTGATCGTACACTCTTTATACAGCCAGGTGTTGCTGGTCATATTAGTTATCTATACCTGTGAAACACAGTACCCCAAAATTTAGTGGCATGAAACAACCAACACTTAAAATCTCCCAGCATCTGTGGGTCAGGAACCGGGGAATGCCTTAGCTGAGTGCTTCTGGCATGGAGGGTCTCTCTTGAGGCTGTGTTCAGCTGTCGGCCAGGCTGCAGTCATCTGAAGGTGTGGCTAGGGCTGGAGGATCCGTGTGCCCGACGACTCCCTCCTGCCGTTGGCGGGAGGTCTCAGCTGCTCACCCTGTGGGTCCCTCCGTAGGGCCGCTTGAGGGTTCTGAAGACATGGCAACTGGCTTCCTCCAGAGTGAGTGATCTGACAGGGGAAGACAGACAGAGACAGAGACACAGAAAGAGACAGAGACAGTGAGTGCAAGGAGGGAGTTCTAATTCCAGAACTCCTACACCATCAGTTTTGCCACATTCTGTTCATGAAAAGTGAGTCGCTAAGAACAGCCCACACTCCAGGGAAAGGAGCCCGGTCAGACTCTGCCTTAACGCGTGAGTGCCCAGCAAAGAAGGAATTCCCTCTTGAAATGTCTGTGGGAGAGCAGGGGCACCTCTGGGACTTCTCGGCAGTCAGCGCAGCTGCCCTCCTCCCAGGTCCCTCTCCCCACCATGTAGGAAGAGGGCAGGGCCTTGATGGGAGGTGTTTCCTGGTCCCAGGTCAGAGAGGGGGATGCAGCCACAGTCCCTGCAGCATTCCCAGGTGTATGGTGCCCGGAGACTGTGGTGTCCTAGCCTTTGCCGTTTGTCACCATCTGGGGAGGGCAGGGGACGCTCTCCAGCTGTTTCCCCACTGGCTGTGTTGGTGCCAGGGGCTTCTGGGGGGAGCCGGGGTGAGGTGAGAACCTACGGCAGTGGTCAGTGGCAGCACTGGCGTGGGCTCCGCCACAGCTGGGGGCATCCAGGCTGCAGTCCTGCCCTCCGCCGCCCACCTCCATGGGCCCCCCAAAAGCCCTTCACGCTCAGGTCCCAGGGACGGGACCCAGGAAGATTCCATGGACATGTGGGATGAAACTTGACCAAGATGGAAGCTGATGTGAGAAAGACGACATCTCTCTCAGAAGTCCTGAGGGCTGGGGCTGGGGTCCTGCCTGGTGGCTGATGTGACCCTGCTGTGCACATGTCCAGGTGTGAACATGAGTGTCCAGCCCATGTACCTGGGGAGAGTGCCCCCAAGGAGCTCCGAGGAGCCGTGGCCATGACCTCAGCTGTCTTCACAGCTCTGGGGATTGTGATGGGACAGGTGGTTGGACTCAGGTGAGTGCCCCTTGCCCGCATGCATTGGGTGGTTTCGGAGATGTCCGTGGAAACCTTCCTGCCCCTGAATCTCTCCCTGACCACCGAGTGAGTTAAGGCATCACTTTGCACCAAGGCATCAAGTCCCTGCCCACGTCCCTCTGGCCAACACATGAAGCAGGCATCGGGCAACACCCTCCAGTGTGAGTTGCCTTTTTCCATCCTCTCCAGGTTGGGGAGCAAAGGCCAGGTCTCTACAGAGGAGAAGGCAAACATTTGGAATTTTAAAGGGGAGTGTGTCCTGGTCACCCCAGAAGAAAGAGGAGACGGCAGAGCCTAGACCCCTGGGCAGAGGGGTTGCTAGGGATGAGATGGGACGGTGGCCCTGCCCTCTCTTGGTCTCTAACTGGGGAGGAGGGTCTTGATGTCCAGACCCAGAGCTGGATAGGAAGAGGCACGGGGTGGTGCAGACTCTCTGCAGACCGGTGGCCGGTGGGCGGAGGGCAGGGAGAGAGGGCTGGGGGAGAGGCGGGCAGGGCTCTGGCAAGGAGAATCAGGCCTGGCCTCTCCTCTGCCTCTCCAGGGAGCTCCTGGGTGGCCCTCAGGCCTAGCCCCTGCTGCTGGCCAGCTGCCTGGTGCTGAGGGCAGTCCAGCTCGCCTCCCTGCCTCTGCTCCCTGAGAGCCCACGCTACCTCCTCATTGACCGTGGGGACACCGAGGCCTGCCGGGCAGGTGAGTCCCCACCCTTAAGCCCCCAGACCACCCTTGACCAAAGGGTCTCAAGGTCAAGGGATGGGAAAACTAAGAGCCGGGGCATGAACTCAGGGATGGGTGAAGACCAGGGCCCACGAATGTGGTGTTCTCAGTTTGTCATCACAGTCACAATTACTGTTTATGTCTCTCCCTGTGTAAAATATGTCCCATCCCAGCCCAGGCCCCCTGGCGTTCATCCAGTCATGGCATCAGGCTCAAAGCCCGAGATTTTAAGATCACATCAAGTCTGTATGTGCCTTTTCTTGATCCGGAGCCCTAGGATCTTTATATTTTTATTTTTTTATTGCAAAAAAATGGAGTTTCCACCGAGATACGAGCTCAGATCGCTGGATTCAGAGTCCAGAGTGCTCACCAGAGCCCTAGGATCTAAACAGACAAATCTTCCCCTCCCGCATGCAGCATACAGTGGTGAAAAGTGGGACAAGGTCACCAGAATTCATACTCATTTCAAAAACGAGGAGGCAAGGAAGGCACAGAGCATCACTGATCCATAAAATCCTAAAGTGCCCCTAGGGAAATACGCCAGGTCCCCGCCTGGGGGTGGGGAACGTACGTTGATCAAGCTGTGGCTCTGCCCCCCGGAGGGGCTCCCCAGGCCATGGGTCTCCTGGTTCTCGCTTCCGCCCTGTGAGATGGCTTTTCTCTTCTGCCACCTTTCTTGATACCCTCTGAAGAGGGCATTGCAAAGTGTGCTGCTTTTGGTGGTTGAGCCAATTTCTCAGCCTGCTTCCTTGCTATAGAAAGTTGAGACACAGAAGTCTTTATATTTCAAACTGTTCTAGCCTCTTTTCATCCCAAACTGGCAGAGCTTTTGCCAATACAACTTTCTCAAAAACGATGTGAGTTTTCTATGTATTTGATTTATTTATGTGCCAATGAGCCACATCCACCATTCTTTCTGAGACAGGCTCCTCTCCCAATCACTGGTACTTAAGCCAGTACGGCCTTACGCCTCCTTTTCCAGCTATGAGCGTTTATGGGGCTCTGCTTTAAGCCACACCCTTGATTTGACCTTTATTCTGAGTCTTTGGCTTCCTGGCCGTGCTGTGGATTTGATTTTTGCTCTGAGGCTGTAATGTAACTTGAGCCTTCTTTGCTAGCTGGAGAGGCTAGACATGAGAGAAAGTTTTTTGTTTTTAACCCAGAAATTTCTGGAATATATTAAATTTAATTAAATTTTGTTTCCTCTGAATTCCACTTGCAAACTGGCCGGTTCTTTTTTGAGCTCATGACTCACAGTAAGTTTAGAATACTCAGCTAAAAGCAGCCAGTTCATGCTTTCAACATTTGGAGATTTCTTTGCTTAGGTCCATTAGTTTTTTTTTTTTTTTTGAGACAGAGTCTTGCTCTGTTGCACAGGCTAGAGTGCCGTGGCGTCAGCCTAGCTCACAGCAACCTCAAACTGCTGGGCTTAAGCAATCCTACTGCCTCAGCCTTCCGAGTAGCTGGGACGACAGGCGTGAGCCACCGTGCCCATCTCATTTTTTCTGTTTCTAATTGCCCAGCTAATTTTTTCTATTTTTAATAGAGCTGGGGTCTCACTCTTGCTCAGGCTGGTCTTGAACTCCTGACCTCAAGCGATCCTCTCACTTCGGCCTCCCAGAGTGCTGGGGTTATAGGCCAGAGCCACCGCGCCCAGCCCACAAATTCATTCGGTCTATTTACTTCCTCCCGTGCTACTGCACTACATAACATGGGTTTTTATCTTTGCAGCCTCCTCAGTGTCCTCTGCCTGGTCTTAGAACCAAAATCATATTTCACAGGTCCTTGTTATGGTGGCACCTACTCCTGGTGCCACATGTGTTGATCAGTTTTCTATTGTTAATGGACACAATCCTGATATCTGAGGGTTTAGCTGAGATGCCATTGTTTAGTTTCCGCCTGTGAGTTCTCTGGGGTTGGCTGATCTAGGAGGGGTCTGGCTGGAGGGCTCTGCTGATCTCGGTTACTCCTGCGGCTGCAGATCAGGTGGGCACTGGCTGATCTAGGACAGTCCCAGGGGGAGTGGCTCGGCTGGGCCCCCTTGATTCCTGGAGTCTCTTGTCATCCTCCTATGACCAGCAGGCTAGTCTGGCACGTCCTTATGATGATGACAGAGGAGCAGGGAGAAGTGAGCAGGGTCTCTTAAGGCTTAGGCTGGAATACAGCACGCCCTCATCCTGTTGGCCAAAGCAAACCTCATGGCCGAGCCCAGAGCCAGGGTAGGGGGTGTAGACAGGACTTGCAAAAAGTCACATAGGAAAGGGCATGGATGCAGGGAGGATGAAGAATTGGGGATGATGATGGCAATTTGTGTGACGTGTCCACAGAATCCAGTTACTCTCTAAAGGCTTTTCTCACTTGTGGTGCTCTCCACCCTCCCAGCAGCCCTGGAAATGACAGGGCCAGGAAGATCGTCCCCATCTGATGAGAGAGAGACACACACACAGAGACAGAGAGAGGGGAATTGTGGGGTGGGGACTCACTATGGGGGGACCAAAGAAGGGCTGGGGGGAGTTCAGCACCCTCCTTTCCCTCTCAGCGCTGCAGTGGCTGCAGGACACTGGGGACGTGGCTGGGGAGTTGGAGGAGCTGAAGCGGGAGCGCACCGCCTGCCCGTGGGACCTGTTCTGGCATCGGGCCCTGCGGAGGCAGGTGACAAGCCTGGTGGTGCTGGGCAGTGCCATGGACCCTCTGGGGGAATGACACGGTGAGGCCCTGGGCCTGAGGGAGGCTGCATGCTGCCCGCCTTTGGGAGCCATGGGGGGACGAGGGAGCCAAGGCCCCGCGCCATCCCTGTCCGCCCTGTCCCAGGAGAACGCCTATGCCTCCTCTGTGTTCTGGGAGGCGGGACTGCCTGGGGAAAAGGTGCAGTATGCTGCTGTCTGCTATTGCCAGCGTGAGTCTCCCCCAGCCCTCTGGTAGGGACCTCAGGTGCTGGCGCTCCAAGGACCACAGTCCTCTGCGTGAAGCCATTCACTCCCGCTTACTGTTAAAACGCTGTCAATTAGCGAGCATCTATTGAGCACCTACTGTTTACCAGGCACAGCACCATTTTGCATGAGAAAACTGAATGAAATTGACTGATCAACTGACCAAGGTCCTCTAGGAAATTATTGATAAAGTCATAGTCTCCTGAAGCAATAAACTGCTCCCCACCTCACCCTCAGCTCCCTTGTGAGGCCCCTCCCGTTGCCTGCCCCCAGGCCTAGGCCTGCGACCTGGTGCGTGGGTCACTGCTCCTGTCTTTGCAGTGTGTGGCCATTGAGAAGCTGGGCTGGCAGCTGCTGCTGATCGGGGGATACTGCCTGATGGCCTGCTGGGCCAGCATCTTTACAGCCGCCCTGTGCCTGCAGGTAGCTGGGGCAAGGGTGGGGTGGCCGGGCGGGGCTGATCTGCACTTCACTCTACCCCGTCTGCCGCAGAGCTCCCTCCCCAGGATGCCCTATCTGGCCATGGCCTGCATCTTCGCCTTCATCCTCAGCTTTGGCATTGGCCCCGGTGAGTGGGCTCGAGGGGCTCTGGGCTTCCTTCACCCTGCTGCAGGAACGACGGGTGCCTGAGTCTGCAGTGGGTGGGTGTGAGTGCGATGTCACCCGTAAGCCCCCGAGGCTTCTGGGAGGGAATGGCCAGAGAGCACCAAGGGGGCCCTGCAGGCTGGGCCTGGGTGCCCACCCCCACTTCTGGACCTCAGTGGGGGAGAGGCGGGCAGGGAGCCCTGGCTGGCAGCCCCCTGTCCCTACCCCTCCTTGTAGCTGGGGTGACGGGGATCCTGGCCACAGAGCTGTTTGACCAGACGGCCCGGCCTGCTGCCTACATGATCTGCGGGGTGCTCATGTGGACCATGCTCTTCCTGGTCAGGCTGGGGTTCCCCTTCATCATGGTAGGCCTGCCCTTCCCCCTGGGGGGCCCTGTCTTCGTTTTCTGTCCCTGTCATCCTGAGAACCCCAGTGGGAGGCCTCCCTGCAGGGAGGCCGAGACTGAGGGGGGCTCTTACATGAGCAAAAGGGGCAAGTCCCTCCTCATGACCTGTCACGGGCCCTTTGTCTGAGGGCTCATGGAGTGACGCCAAGTCTTTGTGTCTCCTTTAACCCTCAGGAGGGCTTGTCCCACTCCCTCTATGTCCCTTTCCTTCGTGTCTGTGTCTGTGGCGCCATCTACACTGGCTTGTTCCTCCCTGAGACCAAAGGCAAGTCCTTCCTGGAGATCTCTGAGGGATTACGCAGACTCAACTTCCCCTGGCAGGCCCAGGGCCCCACGTGGAGAGGCCCGGAGGTCACCCGGTCCACAGAGCTCTAGCTCCAAAGGGGTGGCCAGGGCCAAGGCCGGCTGCCGCCCAGGGCTTGGCCTCCGCTCGGTCCTGCACGCCTTTGTTTCACAAGTGTTAACCGAGACGTGGTGCCAGCTGCTTCGCAGTCAGTGGGGACAGTGGTGTTCCAGTCTAGAGGCAACTGACTGACAGGAAAACAATTAAAAACATAATAACAAACTCGGGAAATGCAGTGGAAGAAAAATACAGGTTGTGGTGGGCATGCACACCCTGTGTGCCCGGGCGCCTGACCTAGTCTGGGAGGGGAGCGATTGGAAAAGAATTTTTCTGAGGAATCGATTTTTTTCAATCAACTTTATTGAGATGTAATTTACATACAATCAGAGATGACTATTTTAAGTATTCACTTGATGAGATTAGACAGATGTATACACCCGGCAAACACCACCACTGTCGAACACCACCAGTGTCAAATACCACCACTGTTGAGACGGGACATTCATGTCACTCCAAAACACGCTCATGCCCTCTGCTGTCAGTGACCCCCGTCCCCCACCCCTCGCCTCAGCCAACCACTGACTCACTTTCTGTCACTGCCAGTCAGATGCGCCTTTCTGCAGAACTTGATGTATGCATGCATCTGGGTCTAGCTTTGCTCCAGGTAAAGGTTTTCAGATTCACGCGTATTGCTGCACGGGTTCATGCGTATCCTTTGCGTTGCTGAACAGTCGGCCCCTCTGTGGTTAGATCATGATGTGTTTGTCCATTTTCCTGTTGGTGGACATTGGGTTGTTTCTGATTCTTGGCCATCATGAATAAAACTACTGTGAACATTTCTACACAAATCATCGTATAGACCTTCATTTCTTTTGTGTCTTAGTCCCTTGGGATGCTATAAAAAAGTGCCAAAGACTGGGTGGCTTATAAACAACAGAAATTTCTTTCTTTTTTTTTTTTTTTTTTGAGACAGAGTCTCACTGTGTTGCCTGGGCTAGAGTGCCGTGGCGTCATCCTAGCTCCCAGCAACCTCAAACTCCTGGGCTCAAGCAATTCTACTGCCTCAGCCTCCCAAGTAGCTGGGACTACAGGCATGTGCCACCATGCCCGGCTAACTTTTTCTATATATTTTTAGTTATCCAATTAATTTCTTTCTATTTTTTTAGTAGAGACGGGGTCTCGCTCTTGCTCAGGCTGATCTCAAACTCCTGAGCTCAAATAATCCACCTGCCTCGGCTTCCCAAAGTGCTAGGATTACAGGCGTGAGCCACCACGCCTGGCCAGAAATTTATTTCTTACAGTTCCTGAGGCGGGAAGCCCAAGATCAAGGTGCCGGCAGATTCCGTCTGCTGAGGGCCTGCTTCTTGGTTCATAGATGGCCATTTTGTCACTATGTCCTCATGTGGTGGGAGGGATGAGGGAGCTCTCTGGGGTCTCTTTTATTAGGGCACTAATCCCATTCACGAAGGCTCTGCCCTCAGGATCTAATCACTTCCCAAAGGCCCTATCTCCAGATACCGTCATGTTGGGGATTAGATTCCAACATCTGAATTTGAGGGAAACATACTCGGTCTATAGCATTTGGGCTAAATGAATTGCTGGGCTTAATAATAAATGTATATTTAACTGTATAAGAAACTGGTTTCCAAAGTGATTACACTATTTTACTTTCCCACTAACAATGTATGAGAGTTCCAGATACTCCAAATCCTCACCAACAGTTGGTTATTGTCAGTCTGTTCAATTTGGCCATGCCAGTGAGTGTGCAGTGGTATCTCCTCGGTGACTAATAATGTTGAGCATCTTTTCATGTGCTTAGGTATGACCATTGGTATGTTTTCTTTTGTGAAGAATCTTCAAATCTTTTATCCATTATTTTTTATTGGGTTGTTTGTCATTATTATTATTTTGAGACAGAGTCTCGCTCTGTTGCCCGGGCTAGAGTGCCATGGCGTCAGCCTAGCTCACAGCAACCTCAAACTCCTGGGGGCTCAAGCGATCCTCCTGCCTCAGCCTCCCAAGTAGCTGGGACTACATGCATGCGCCTCCATACCCGGCTAATTTTTTTCTCTATGTTTTTAGTTGTCCAGCCAATTTCTTTCTATTTTTAGTAGAGACAGGGTCTCACTCTTGCTCAGGCTGGTCTCGAACTCCTGAGCTCATACAATCCACCTGCCTCAGCCTCTCAGAGTGCTAGGATTACAGGCATGAGCTACCGTGCCTGGCCTAAGTTGTTTTAATTATTATTATTTTTTGTAGAGATGGGGTCTCACCTGTTGCTCAGGCTGGTTTCAAACTCCTGGGTTCAAATGATCGTCCCACCTTGGCCTCCCAAAGTGCTAGGATTACAGGCGTGAGCCACCATGGCCAACCTGTCTTATTATTTTTGAATTATAGAAATTCTTTATACATTCTGGATGCCAGTACTTTGTCAGATATATGTATTGTAAATATTTTCTTAATATTATCTTTCTAAGAGCAGCATTACTTTGATAAAGTCTACTTTATCAATTTTATTTTTTGTGATTCATGGTTTTTGTGTCCTAAGACATTTTTGCCTATCCCAACATGATAAAGATTTTTTTCTAAATGTTGGATAGTTTTAGCTCTTACCCTTAATGTTAATGAGCAATTTCAGGTTTTGCTTTTTGTTTTTGTTTTTTTTTTTTTTTTTGTGGAGACAGGATCTCACTCTGTCACCCGAGGTAGAGTGCAGTGGCATCATCATAGCTCACTGCAATCTCCAACTCCTGGGCTCAAGGAATCCTCCTGCCTCAGCCTCCTGAGTTGCTGGGACTACAGACACATGCCACTATGCCTGGCTAATTTTCCTTTTTCTTTTTTTTTTTTCCGTAGAGATGGGTTCTTGCTCTTGCTCAGGCTGGTCTTGAACTCCAGGCCTCAAGTGATCCTCCTGCCTTGGCCTCCCAAAGTGCTGGGATTACAGGCAGGAGCCACTGTGCTGGCAAGTTTTTTTTTTTTTTTTTTTTTAATGGCTATCCAGTTGTACCAGCACCATTTGTTGAAAAGCCCATCTTTTCTCCAGAAAATACTTTGGCAGCTAAGTGAAAAAATCAATTGACCATTGTTGTATAATGAAGAATTTGGCCTTTGTCAGGACACAGTACCTGTTAAGTGGAAGTGGTAAGGCAGTGGGTTCTCTGGGGAGAGAGAGATCTCTGGGTCAGCAGGTCAGGAGAGGTCTCAGGGAGGTGACCCTGAGCTGGCTTCCCAAGGACAGGCCCAGCAGGGTGTGTTTAAAGCCGAAGTCCTTCAGAGGCACAGAGCTGAAGGATGGGAACAGCCCCGTGTCTGGTCACTGTAGAGTCTTCCAGAAGACAGGCACAGCATTCCCAGGAGCCCTCTGCGTGGCCACCCTGCTTCTCCTCTGTCCATCTGCCCCATTTCTGCCTCTGCTGACCAGCTTCCTGGCTGACACTTGGGCTCCAAATGGCTTCGCTAGTCACTGTGGCTGCAGGCCTCCCATGAAGATTCATGAGAAAGGATCCATTGACAGGCACCCCTGAGGTCCCACGGTACACGGGCTGCGCACAGAGCAGGTGCCAGTAGCACCCAGGGCCACCTACATCTGACAAACCTTGGTGCCCTGGCCGCCAGCCCAGGCCCTGCCCTCGGGCCTTGGTGCACTCACCACCCACCCAGCCGGAATGAGCTCTGGCCGGGCCTGCTTCCCCAGGATTGTGGGGTGGGCGTTGTAAGTCCTTGTTGCCCAGGAATCCCCTCAGTGGGATGGCACTCAGGACAGAACTTGGAAGGTGGGAAGGGACAGTGCTGAGAGCGGTGGGAGGGACAGGCCGAGCGTCTAGGAAGGTCTGGGCTGGTGGCTGACCCGTCTCTGCTGTGCCTGTGTGTCCAAGTGCGAGCGTGAACATCCAGCCCAAGGGACGCCGAGGAGCCGGAGCCTTGGCCGTGCTCCCCAGCTCCAGCCCACCTGCCCGGACTCCAGAGCCAGCGTGGCCTGTCCCGCCCCTCTCCTGGCCCAAACCCCTCCCTCCCGTGCTTGCTAGTTACGGCCTAGTCAGGTGGCTGCCTTGCTGCCAGGCTCCAGGTGGTGCTCATGAGGGCCTGGGGTTGCGCAGTGTCCAAAGGGCTGCCATCCATTCTCTGGCATTTGCTGTCATACTCTCCTCGCTCTTGTCCCTCTTGTTGGGACACAGGTCACTCTGTGCCTCAGCCGAATTGCTCATTTGCTCCTTCATTTTGCACATATCCACTTGGGGCCCGCCACGACCCGAGGCTTCTGCCCTATCTACTCCCCATCCTCAGGCTGCACCAAGGGTTGAGAGGATGGCAGTGACCCTCACCTTGCAAAAAGCAAAACAGTGTCAGGACGACAAGTGTTCAGAGCTAACACCCATGGGGGGGTTTCTACGCATCAGGACCGTTCTGAGTGCGATATGAGAGTTAGCGCCTTTCATCCTGGCAAGGACCCGATAGAATTAGTACTTTTATCACCCCTGTTGTACACCCGAGAGACTGAGTAAAAGCCGGGGACTTGTCTGAGGTCACAGGTCACAAAGCTAAGTGGGAGGGCCAGGAGTAGACCTGGGTACCCTGGGACAAGCTTGACTTTGGGCCTTTGGACCTTTGACCTTGATCACCATGCGGGCTGCCTCCGAGAACTGGTGGATGCCTGAGGTCCATGGCGTGGTGGCACTCCCAATTCAGAGTGCTGGTGTGCATGGTCGTCTGCGTCTGTTGTGCTTCCTGGTCCCCATTTTGTTGAGGAGCCCAGAGGCCACCCCAGGTGTCTCCAGCTGGAGGTGCTGTGGCTTAGCGATGGAGCTGGGGCTTGGGCAGTGCTCTCCGAGGGTGGGGCAGCGGGAGAGGTGGCGAGCTGGAGAACATTCCAGGGGCAGATGCCAACTTTTCACCTTCTCAGCCTCATAGCTCGTGTATGCACACACATGCATATGCGCATACACGCACACATACGCACACGCACACACTGCTGTCTTTGGAGGCAGACCGTAAAAATGCTTCCTTGGAGGCCCTGGGCTGAGCAAGCTGAGAGAAGGGTGATGTCTCCAGTTGGAGGTGCTGGGAGGGCCTCATGGGGCCATAGGTGCTGCTGAGAACAGCCTTGTGGATAGCGAGGTGTGGAAGGAAGCCTCTTGGGGTTGGGGGGCTCTGGGGTGGGAGCTGAGGCGGCCGTGCCTGGGTGCCAGGGGCAGTGACAGTTCTACCTGCACACAGTTGGGCTGCCCCTGCTGCCAGTGAGGACCCACCAGGTGCACGTGTCCACCATTAGCAGGTCATTAGTGTGCCCCTATAAATGGCAGGTATATTACTTTGCTACTGCTCTTATAACAATTCACCACAAATGTAGCAGCTTACAACTACACACATTTATTATCTCACAGTTTCTAAGGGGCAGGAGTGTAGCATGACAAGGTGAGGCTTTCTGCTCAAGGACTTGCCCTTAAAGTCAACTAGGGAAGATTCCACTTCCAAGTTCATTCAGGCTGTCGGCAGAATTCAGTTCCTTGTGGTTGTACGATGAAGTCTCTGGTCCCCTTCATCTTCAAAGCCAGTAATGGACATCAAGTCCTTGTCCTGCTTCAAACCTCTGTGACTCTAGCCGGAGAAAATTCTCTGCTTTTAAGAGCTCATGTGATTAGACTGGGCCTACCCAGAGAACCCAGTGATAATCTTTCTATTTTGAGGTCCATAACCCTAACTGTAGCTGCAAAGTGCTTTTGCCATGTAATGTAACATATTCACAGGGTCCAGGGATTAGGGCGTGGACGTCTATAGACGGTAGAGTCATGTGCCAGGCATACAACAATGGTCAAAGAGTCTGTCTCCACCCTCATGGAACTTAACTGCCTAGAAACGCAGCCTTAACTCACAAATAGAAATATGGAGACAGCCTTGAAGGACAGGACAGGTGGGCACATGGGGACCTTGACCAAGCCAGGTGCTCTGGGCACTTTCCCAAGGATCTGAGGCCAAGTCGAAGGCTGGAGTCAGATGAAGGAAAGTTCGGGCAAACTGCATTTCAGCACCAATGCCTGAGCCAGAAGCCTAGGCATGGCACTGAAGCCTTGAGCATGGCACCAAAGGACAAGGTGCCATGAATCAGGGAACAAGGGAGAGCGGGGGTAGACAGTGAGGCCCAGGACACTGGGATGGTACCACCTCTAGTAGCAGAGGGGACAATTACCAGCATTTAGGCCATTTGGTGTTCATAACACCTCTGTGTAACACCCAAATTACAGGTGGGGAAACTGAGGCTCAGAGAGGTTAGCCAAGTATCCAAGCAAGTAAAAGGTGGGATTGGGGATCCTATCACCTCCTCAGGTACCCTTCTGGGAAGACAGGGCTGACTGCCACTGGAAACAGCTGGAGAAGGCATAAGGACAAGTGGGCCACAGGCTGTCCTGGCCAGGGAGGCACCCCTTTGCTATGGTAACAACCTGAAATGCACAGTGGCTCACCTCCAGGGGCAGTGGTGGGGCGCTTGCTGGTGAGGCTCCACCTTGTCACCCACATCCACTCTCACAGGGCATGGGCCACCCAGGCACTGGCTCTTCAGTCTTCTGCCTGGAGTCACGTCACTCTGCTTACCTTTCACTGGGCAAAGCAAGTGGCCACATCTGCTGCGGGGGCGGGGCAGCAGACTCCTCCCTCTCGGAGAAGCAGTCCGCCACAGGGGAATCATGGGCCAACAGCGGTGCCAGCTAGCACAGACTGGGGAAGGGGTGGAATGGAGAGAAGTGAGGTTAAGGGGACACTGAAGGGAAGCACATTTACTGGTAGGCCATCAGGTGTGGGAGGAAAGGGCATGCTCCTGGCTTTGGTCATATGGAGAAGGGCACGCTGGGTCTGCTGCTGTTGGCAGTTGGGCTCAGGGAAGCACCCCTGGCTGGAGATGTGGCACCACCAGTTCCTCAGTAGTAGGGAAGCTCTGGGCACAGGTGAGACCTGAGGTGTGACAGTGAGGAGGGAAGCAGCCTGAGGCCTAGCTGGAGGGTCCAACACCTAGAGGTTATTTGCATAAACAGGTCATGGGACCTCCTGACTGGAGGCTGGCTGGTGCCATACGGGTCCCACAGGCCCGGGTGTCCTTGCTGCACCACGCGGCCATCACTAAAGCCAGTGGTTGGATTGCACCTGCCAGAGACCAAGGACAGAACCTTCCTAGAGATCTCTGAGGATTTGGTCCTCGGTACAACCACCCTGACCAAGAGGCCTCCTCAGAGTGGGAACAGTGGGGGCAGGGCCTACAGGCTCAGCCCCGGTGCCCCCAGCATGGCCAGGGCCCCACCCATTTGCTGTCTGTCCTTGGCCTGCGCCAGCTGCTGGCTGAGCTCGGACAGGAACCCGTCTGGCGCGGAGGCGCTGGGAACGTTGGTACTCACGACGAACATGGGCATGGTGGCAGAGAAGCAGCGGCACTGACACCGACGCACAGACTAGCACGCGCCGCGGCCGCAGCCCGGAAACCAAAAAATCCAAGGGCTCTGAGAGGGCATCCCCGGTGGACTCGACTATGCTGGGAATTCCTTGAGGAGCTGAAGTTCCCAGGGGCCCGGAGGAGCGGAGCTGAGCACCTCTGTCCCCCTGAGCTCCGGCCAGGCCCCACCTCCAGCCCCCCGCCCCTCCCCTCGTGCTCCCCATTATCCTTGCTCCGCTTGCAGAGCAGACGTGCAGGGGAGGCAGCTCCGCCCGCCCCGCAGCAATGACCGCCCTTCCGCACCTCACAAACACGCGCCAACGCTCAGGACTGTAGCCCTTGGGGACATGTGGCCCAGAGACTGAGGACACAGGGGCTCAGTGCGTGTGGTGGAACGAGCTGGGCTCCGGCTACTGGGCGGGGAGCTCTCGTGGGGGCTGGGGCCGTCTGCCGGGTTACCCGCCGCGTCTGCGTCCCCGGCACGGCGCTTGCACGTAGACGACAGTGACTAAGTGGAAGGGCTGACAGAGAATCGAGGCGAGGGAAGGACAGACGGATTTCCGGCCCCGGTGGGGAATGCCCTGGAGGGCGCGCGGGGCCAGGCGGCTGTGGCTGCAGCGGCGAGCAGACTCGCGCGGCGTCCCGCGCTCCAGGCGGCGGCGTCGTCACACGCGGGGCGGGGCCGGGCGGGCGGTGACGGCACCACTCAGGGCGGGGCCGCAGCCGCGCTGGGGCGGGGCCGGACGGCGGTCACGTAGCTCAGGTTTCCGGGCTGGGGCTGAGGCTGCGGCGCGTGCTAGTCTGTGCGTCTGTCCCGGTGCCGGTGCCGGTGTCGCTGCTCGTCTGCCACCATGCCCATGTTCGTCGTGAACACCAACGTTCCCCGTGCCTCGGTGCCGGACGGGTTCCTGTCCGAGCTCACCCAGCAGCTGGCGCAGGCCACGGGCAAGCCGCCCCAGGTTTGTCGCGAGGGGACAGGAAGCGGCGTGCCCGCCGGCGGGCCCGGGCCAGGGGCTGGGAAGGCGATTTCGGGCGGGTTGGGGGTGGGGGGACGGTGGCTCGGGCCCGAAGTGGACGCCGGGGCTCTGCGCGGTCGCTCGGGCGGGCTCACCGCGTCCTCCCTCCGCAGTACATCGCGGTGCACGTGGTCCCGGACCAGCTCATGGCCTTCGGCGGCTCCAGCGAGCCGTGCGCGCTCTGCAGCCTGCACAGCATCGGCAAGATCGGCGGCGCGCAGAACCGCGCCTACAGCAAGCTGCTCTGCGGCCTGCTGGCCGAGCGCCTGCGCATCAGCCCGGACAGGTGGGCCGACGCGCGCGGGCTGTGGGGGGCGCCGGAGACTGGGGCGCGGGGCTCCGGGCCAGCCCGCAGCCCGCTGAGCCCGGCCTCCGCCCCGCAGGGTCTACGTCAACTATTACGACATGAACGCGGCCAACGTGGGCTGGAACAACTCCACCTTCGCCTGAGCCGCGCCGCCCGGGCCTGGGCCCGCCATCCACAGTGTTCGTGTCCGCCCGCCCCCCGACACCCAGTCCTCCTGCCGGGAAAATAAACGGTTTAGAGACCACGGCTGCCTCGGCCTTCCATGGTTTGCAAAGGAATCGCTGCAGGGCCTGGACACCGGGAGTGAGGCCGTGGGGGGGGGGAGGGAGTGGTCAGGGCCTGGGTGGCTCATGGGAACCTGCTGTTCGTCCCTCCCGTGCCCTAGCAGTGGCGCAGCCTTGCTCAGTGCTCAGGGAGTGTTGGGTGAGATCTGCGTGGGGTCCCAGGAGTCTGACGCGAATACGAGCTTCCCAGTCCGTTCACTGCCTTGCTCTCCCTGCGTGGGAATCCAGTCTTTCCTGCTAAGGGCCACCATGTGGATGTTGTGGGATGTGACTGGTATGGAAGGTGGGGGAGGGATCGGGATCAAAATCCGGCGGGGAGGGGGGGTCGGAGGTCACCGCTGCCTTCTACCTTCCAGATGGGCAAAGGGTAGCCTGAGGCCGGGAAGGCCTCCCCTTCTCTCCCCAGTCACTGCTGGGCTGGTGCTACAGGTTCTTGATCTGGAAAATCGCTTTGTTAAGGAACTTTTTTCAGGTGTGTTGGGGTGTGCAGGGGTGGGTTCTTGGTTACAGGGTCCTGCCTCCCCATCTCCATGCCTGGGGTTTCCTTTGGTACCATTCACATTCTGCCGTAGGAGGGCTCTGGCCAGTTCACCGCGATAGGACAACAATGGTCCTGGTCCTGAGGGTCAAGAACAAGATCAGCCTCACAGCCCGATGTGCCTGGGGTTCCCTGGCCCTGGATCCCTCCGTCCAACTTCAGGGGCCCCCTTGGGTGGGGTCGCAATAGGACAGTGGGCAATTTCAGCACCTAGACTGAAGGGCCTTGCCTTGGCTTCTCTGCTACGGCTGCACAAAGCAGGAAGTGCTTGTCCAGACCCAGAGGCTGGTGGGCTGGGATTCTTCCCTGCCCCAAGCTGTGACAGCCTCCAGGTTGAAGTGGCCCAGCCACTAGCACGGGGAATTCATCACCCAGCTGGTGCCGGCGCCTGGGTCCTAGCTAAAGTGAAGAGGCATCTCCACCCTTCCTGCGGCGTCTGCCTGTGGGGAGACGCACAGAGAGGTGCTCCTGTCGCTGCATGCACTGCATTCCTGGGGCTCAAGATTGGGGGCATGGTGGGGGGGGGGGGGTTAAGGGCAACATATGTAACCTAAACATCTGTACCCCTATAATATGCTGAAATAAAAAAAAAAGATAATATTTGAAACAAAAAAAAGATAAAATTTGAAACAAACAAACAAAAAAAAAAAGGTGACATCTCACCTCAGTGGACTCCTGCTGGCCTCAGGTCATTTGAAACCCCGTGCCCTCCTTAGCCTCTATCTAGGCAAAAGCATTCTAGATGGAACATGGTTTTTAAAATTCCATGGCATTTAAATAAATTTGCTTTGGAAGCTGGGGCTCCAGGGAAAAGGGGGTGCTGCCCGGGCCCTATGTGTGTGCACAGGGACTGCATGAGAGGTCTGGGGCCCGGGTTGGGCACCAGCTCCTTCCTTGGGACAACTGCTGGTAGGACTTCAGTGTGGCATCAGGCAGGGCAGGAAGCTTCCAGGTGCCCAGCCCAGGCCTGAAGCAGAGGACAAGTCCTGGGTAACTTCAGAACAACCCACACTGCAGGGCTGCCTAGCTCAGTCTCCCTGTCCACACACTCTCCCCCCCACCCCCCATCAAAGCCTTCTTGGCAGTCTGTCCTGGGCCGCCTGCTGAGGCCACCCACCCTGGCACGCTTGCTAATTGGGATGCCAGAGGACTGCTCTGCTTCCCTCAGTCTGGGGGGCTCTCCCCTGAGCCCCGAGTCAGCTCCCCCTGGCCCGTCCAGCCTTGGACAGTGAGGATTTACTTCTGGAAGAGCGTGGGGACAGGATGGGCAGGGTGCTGTTTAGAAAGAGGGATAGTCAAAGCTCCAGGGCCTCTGAAGAGCGGGGCCGGGAAAGGTCTGTAAGGCAAGGCCATCCGCAGCTGGCTGCGACTGGCAGAGGGCCAGTCTCATCCTGTCCTCAGTGAAAGGGACACCAGCTGGTTGGGGGGTGGCCCCAGCCGCAGCCAAAGTCCCCGCTCTCAGCCTTAGATCTGAGCACCTGCTGGATAACAGGCTCCCTCCTGGGCCCTGGCCTTTGTTACACCCACTCAGCTCCGTGTGACCCCTGCCCCAGCTTTGCCCAGGCCCCCTGTTCCCCACACTGAACCCCTTTCCTCTACCCCTGGCCCCGCACGGGCTCTTCCTGGCTCTTCCCACCCCCTGCGACCTCCGCCCCCAGAGCCTGTACCGTCCGTAGAGGAGATGGGCACAGGCATCAGAGCATCGAGTCCTACTCCCTCATTTCACAGATGAGGTCACCACCCCTGGTCCCTGGTACCACAGGCTGGCTGCCTCCCAGGACATGGCCACACAGCCCCACTCCCCGCCCCCTCCTTTGGGCTCTTGGGCCTCACATGGACAACGGGGTCTCCCCAATTAATCTGGAGCCTCGGAGGGCTGAAGAGGCAGTCAGGGCGGGTTGGATGCCTGCTGTGTGGGGGCGGGAGGGCTGCAGGGGGCACAGAGCTGCCCCCCTCCCCCATGGTCAAGGGGCTGAGGCGCTGTGGCCCACTGGGGCATCCACAAGGTAGTGAGTGGCTCCCTGGAATCCAAGGACAAAAGGCATCTCTGTAGGTCAGGGACCTATATTCTCAGCCTTGCCCACCATGTCCCCAAGTTCCCAGGAGCTAATAACCAGCTCTGCACGCTGGGAAGGACAGCTGGTGCATGCCACCTTCAAGCCACACCTGTCCGCCTTGGTTCCCCATCGCAGTCACCCCTGGCCAGCCCACTTCCCCTGAAGTGTGGGCTCCATTGCCCACCAGGTGGCTGGTCCCTACCTCTAACCCCAGTGACTGCCCCAGGATCAGCCTTTGAAACGGCGGCAGAAACTCATGTCCAAAGGACACCTCAAACCTCGAGGTATCAAACAGAAGTGGGAGGGGCACAGAATGCTGCCTGTTCCCTGGCATCATTCTGATGGGACTATGTCATCTGTCCTCAAGACCCCTGGCCTTCAGGGTGACCCCGACTACCCTCAGGGCCGGTCCCACAGGCCTTGCACTTTGCTTTGCAGGTGCTGTTCCTTCTCCCTGGAATACCTGTTCCCTACCTGCCCACCGTGAGCCCCAGCGTGCCCTTCTGGGAAGCCTTCCCTGAGGCCACCGGGTGTGGGGTGACACCTACAGGTCTCTCTGCTCAGTCCAGGCCCTGTTAGCTGGGGTTTCTCCTCTGTCTCCTGCAGTCTGTGGACATCCATCCAGCTCTGTGATCTTTGGCCTCTCGGGACCTGTCCATTCTGGAGACCCCAGCAGTGTAGGGTCTCCCCTAGGCCCTCCACCCCAGACACCTCTCCCCTCATCCCTCCAAGCACCTCATCACTTCAGAGACCCCACTGCCCCTCCCCCAGCCTCCCTGCCCATTGCCCGGGGAGCAGCCTGATCCCAGCCAGATCAGGGTCATGTCTCTGTTCTGCTCCTTCTCCAGGCCTCAGTTTGCCCCACCTGTGAAATGAAGGGCTTCACCAGATGTCCTTGCTACAGTCACTCAACCATGGTGGCAGGACGGACATCTCCCATCCCCAGAGGCATGATTAATCCGGGGGCCGCTGTGGGAGGGGAAGCGAGAGCACGTGGCCTGTGCTCAGGTCTTGATAAATTGGGAAATCCCTTCCTCGCCCCTTCCACAGGGGGCTCTGTTGTTGCTGACTTGCCAGCCTTGATGGCAGTGGGCGGGCGGGCGGGGACAGGGGCAGTGAGGGGGTGTGGCTGGATATATTCTCCACCGGCTCCATCTAGAGCCCAGAGGTGCTAGGACACTGGTGCCGTGCAGAGATGCGGACGTGGAGGGGCCCAAGGCTGAAATGTGTTCCCTGGGGACAGCCGCCCATCAGTCCCACACTGAAGGGGTCCACCACTCACAGGAGCTGGCAGGGCGGGCGATGGGGCTACCCTACTGCGTCTAACAGTAGATAAAATTAGTGCAGGGCAGACCCTCGGGATCAGAGTGGTTTTCCGTTATCTGGGAGAGCTCAGCTGATCCTGGTGCTTAGGAAGTTTCCCATGTTTCTGAGCCACCAGAATCTTCCTTGACTCCTCACCCCACTGGGGAGGTCAGGGCTGGCCCCACAACACTACTCCTGTGAAGCCCTCTCCTCACATCCCGGTCCCCTTCCCACTGAGCAGTGGGAAAGCCAGGGCCCAGCCCTCCAGCCTCCCTGCGTGAGTTCCAGGACCAGCGTGGGGGCACCGTGGACACCCGCCAGCCGCCTGCCCCGCGGTGATCCTCGTGGTGCGTGAGGCCAAGCATGCGTCACTGCCGTGTTTGAAGCCCATGTAGAGCAAAGATTGTCAGTTTCAGAAACTGGCTCTGTCCCCTTAGTCCTGGAACCTCAGCCTCATCTGCTGACAATGGGGTCTGGACTCACAGTTTAGCCCCCACAACAAGCAGACAGGGCACCAAATCAAAAAGCTACAAAGGAGAAGTCTCTTCCTCCATGTCCCCCAGTGACCTGGCTTCTTGCATACCTAGCTCTCTTCTCCTTTTAATAGGTAATATATTTGTGTAGCTCCAATTCAAAGCTGCTTCCTGCCACCTCCCTCCACAGGGTAATTCATCCTTTCTCAAGTCCGCCAGAGATATTTTATGCACATACAAGCAGATATATATGACGCCATGCCCAGCCCTGGCTTCCCCCCACCCAAATGGTAGCATATTCTATGTATGTTCTGCACCTTGCTTTGGTAACTTGAAACTGTCCCTCCGTACCTGAAGAGTCTCCGGCATCGTGTAGGACTAGCAGGATTCCAGTCCCCGTTCGTGGGCATTTAAGGCTGTTCCCAGCCTCTGCCATGCGGAATCCTTCGTGTGTGTGTGTGTGTGTGTGTGTGTAGGGTGCGTCCCAGAGGTAGAATCACTTGGGAATACAGCCATAGATCCCACTTAGAGGAGGGGACTATGGTGCCACCCAGCTGGGCATGGGAGGCCCTCCTAACCCAAGACCACTTTTAGGCTGTATGAGGGGGGAGGCACTTTTCTCTCAAGCCCAAAGGTTTTAATTCGTGTTTCTGTCACTAGGAAGTCGAGCAGCTTTTCATATGGTGAACAGCCACTTCTTTCTCCTTTTCTGGGAACTAAATCAAATCCTC
The DNA here is from genome assembly GCA_963575035.1 of Avahi laniger. NCBI lineage: Eukaryota > Metazoa > Chordata > Mammalia > Primates > Indriidae > Avahi > Avahi laniger. Next base: position 25,592 of record CAUYSK010105304.1, read on the forward strand.
AAAGCCGTTGTTTTCCCCACTGGATTTGTTTGTTTGTTTGTTTGTTTGTTTGTTTAAGAGTGCTTTCTACATTAAAGAAATTAGTGCTTGGCCTGGAGTTGCAAATATTTTTCCCTTCTGGCTTTTGACTTTGTGGGTGTGTTACGGCAAGTGTCAGTGACCAGTCCCAGGGGAATAACCGAGCGGCACGCAGAGAGTTGGAGAGTCAGAGAGTTTTATTGCCGACGGCCCAGATTGAGGTCAAGCCTCCCAACATCTGAGCACCTTTTCCGGGTTTTTGTCAAGTTTTATACCTTTTCTGGGGGGTTACTTTTAACAAATCACACACAAGTACAAATGATTAACCAATTAGCAGAAAGACTTAAAAGTTATCCAATAAACAATAATTCTTATAGGCTTATAACAAATATCATAATCATGACAGGCTTGCAGCCTTGTTCAGCTTTGCTCAACTGCTCAGTGGTTAGCTTGCAAGGCTGACAGGTGTCAGTGTCTACTTGCTGCTTTGTGGTTTTAAGCAGAACCAGCACAGAACTTCCCCTAGTATGCAGGGAAATTTCCCTAACAGGTGGGGTCCTGAGACACATGTGACTCTGTTCTTCAGGATCTGTGTCGTTCTTAGGCTTCCTCCCCTCCAGGATTCTCAAACTCTTTTCCATGGTTTTTCCAGGGCTTAATGTGAGTTTGTTTTTCCACTTACATTCTTGCTTTGTGAGGCCTGAGACATGACTCATCTTTTATTGATGCCACTCACTCGTCCCTTGCCATCTGTTAAATCACCCATTCGACCCGATTCATGAAATACCACTTGCATTCCAAATTCAGTCCCCTTTTATATCTGATCGGTCCACCCTGATGTCCTTTGCCTGCAGACTGCCCCAGCCCCTTGGTGCCACCCTGGATGTGGGACACGGGGAAGGTTTCCCCACACCTCTTTGGAGCCCTTGCCTGTCAGGCCTTGTCCTGACGCTGCCCCAAGCCCTCCCTCCCACCAGCCCCTACTGCTCTCAGTTTCCCCCCTGCGCCTGCCTCCCCGCCTGCCAAATGCCCACCTTTCTAGTTCTGTCCTAAAGGCATTTTGCCACCTCTGTGGACCAGGCATCCTGTAAGGGCACAGCATCCCCCGACATCGCATCATGCGGATGAAGCTCTCCCACAGCACTCCAGCGTCACCAGCAGCGAAACTGGAGCCGCACCGAATTCCACGGTTTTCCGCTGGGCTTCTGAGCTCTCCTCCCTGAGAAGGCGGCAACACCCGCTCTCATCCCAGCAGCTCTGCTGCAGAGGCACTGTTGTCTGCAGCTGGCCCTGTAACAGCCACGCGCCATCGCGAAGCTGGTATGAATGTCAGGGTGCCTCGAACCTTCCTGAACGTTCCTGGACAGCCAAAAAAGCAATGTGAATCAGGGCCTCTGCACAGAAGAAACTTGGGTCGCACTCCATCAGAGCCTTCCAGGATTCCTCTGGGGGAAAGCTTGACTCTGCAGGCAGCTCAGTCTCCCTTGTGCTCTGGTAGTTCGGACGATAACGCTCTTGATTACAAAATAAGCCCATTTCCTTCTTGCTTGGGGAGAAATGAAAAGACCCTTTGGATTTAATGCCTTTTGACTGTTTAAGTTCTGGTGAAAACACAGATTTTAACTCCAGCATTGTATGTGGAGGGAAGGGGGCAGGAAACAGACCATTCTAGTGTGTCCGGAGAAGACTATGAATGAATCTGCCAGGGCACAGTGTGCATGATGATGCTCAGGTGACATTGCTTCTGAGCGTCCGGTTTGGGGAGCCTGACTGAAGAGAAAAAGCAAGAGGAAGCAACCGGGCAAGAGGCGGAAGAGACTGACAGGTGACCCTGGCCCACTGGGATTAAAGGGTGAGCCCCACTCGTCCATAGAGCTCCCTCCTCTTGGCAAAACATGAGTGAGAGCTGTGTGCTGAGAAGGGTCTGGAAAGGAGCCCCGTTTCCAGGAACGAGCCCCTGATTATATGACAGGGTGAGTCCTTAGTGAATTGTGCCAATCAAAACCAAAACGCAGCTATGAAGGAGAGAAGAAAATCAGGCTTTCAGAATCCCTCTACCACCATATCACAGTGTCAACTCTGTGTTGACAATAAGGACGCTGATGGCCACGAGGGATAAGAAAAGCCAAAGAAAGACATGAAGGACGTGAACTTTTACAACTTGACCCTTTACACGCAGGTCAAGTAACTCCAATCACCTGTGTACCAGACCAGCAAGACAAAGCATATTTAGAATACGTGCATTGAGGCTCAATGCAGAAACAGACACGTCTCAGAATACGACACGACTTTACAGCTACCACATGGAATATGACTTCACATGAAGAAGGAAAGATGCAGCCGTGGGGACAGTGGGGGAGAGTAAAGGAAACAAGCCACAGAAAATAGGGTTCCCTGTACCTAGAAATAAATCCAGATGTGCAACACTCTACAGAGAAAACTCACACCCCAAAGGTCACTGGGGAACTAACAAATGAAGAGACCACCACATCCCTGGACTGGACACAACATTGTGCTGGTGACAGTTCCCAGGCTGGTTTATGATTCGGTCCAGTCCCAGTTGAAATTCCAATGGATTTTTCGATGGAATTTGACAGCCTAATTCTAACATTTATGTGAGAATCCGAATGACCAAGAAGAGCGAAAACATTTTCTCAAAGAAAAGACAGGAGGGTCTATGGCCACACCACCCTGAACGAGCCCAGTCTTATCTGATCTCGGATGCTAAACAGGGTCGGGCCTGCTTAGATGGGAGAAAAGGTGGGAGAACTGGCTTTCCTGATGTCGAGATATGTTATCAAGCCAAATAGGATCGACACATGGCAGACAACAGACCAATGGGAAAAAGAGAAATCCAGGAACAGGCCTTTCCACACACACGGTGGACACACGATGGCGGCAGCATCGACATCTACGTGCAAGGTGCCACTGGTCAGTTACGGGTGCCAGGCCTCTGCCTGCCTGCCATGTGGGGAGGAGGATCGAACTGGACTTTTATTTCACACGCACACAAAAATCAGTTCTGTGTGGATTAAAGTCATAAAGAAAAGATCTTGAGTCTTAAAAGATCATATAGAAGATCATCTTCATAATTTCTTAGATAAGACACAATCGTATACTACCAAGGAAAATATTGACACATGGACCTTATATAAGTGGAACACCATAAGAATGAAATCAGACATGCTATTGTTTTCGCAACTCATATTATTGACAAAAAGCTCATATCCAGAACATACTAAAAACTCCAACAAATTGGTAATAGACAACCCCGTAAAAAATGAGCAAAGGGTTTTAGAAGCCATTTTCACATAACAGAATATTAGCATGGAAAATGTGTTCAACGTCAGTAGAAATCAGGGAAACACAATGAGTACCTCTGTCCCCCACCATGTTGGCTGTAATTAACACGCCCGAAACCCGCTCCTGGGTGTCTATAGCTTAGAGAAACTTGTATGTGGAAACAGCCCACTATCCATCGAGAATAGAATGGATAAATAAATTGTGGCACTTTCATGTATGGAATACTAAACAGCAGTGAAATGAACAAGCCACAGGTACAAATATCACCACGGATGGGTCTCACGAGCACAATATTGAACAAAAGCCACAAGATACACGTAATACGATTCCATTTATTTAAAGTTTAAAAACAGGGAACCCTAAACTACTTTGTTCAGAGGTCCACACAGAGGTGGCAGCACTGTGACAGCCAGGAAACGGTTCCCCTCACGGTCAGGACTGCAGTCCCCTGGCTGGGGGG
>CAUYSK010105305.1:0-64961 GCA_963575035.1 Avahi laniger
GGACACGGGGTGCATTGTAGGGGGGAAGGGCATGCCTTTAACCCTCGCTTGGGTGAGGCAAAGACATAAAGTGTAACCATAATGTTTGTACCCTCATAATACCCTGAAATATATATAAAAAAGACAGTGAATATTTAATGCAGTAAAAAAGCAAGATCTAACTGTATATGCTTCATAAGAGAAATATATTTCAAATACGGACACTAGTAGATTAATTTTAAAAGGCTAGGAAAAGGTGTATTATATTAAAAATAATCAAAAGAAAGCTGGAGTATAATACCACACAAAGTAATCTGGAGAGTAAAGAATATTTCAGCAGGAATAAAAAAGGTCATTACATAATGATAAAGTGGCCAATTTATGAAGAATATGTAACAATTCTAAACATTTGTGAACCTCGCAAAAAAGCTTTAAGACCTGTGGAGCAAAAACTTATACACTGCAAAGAAAAATGGAGAAATCCATACATATAGTCAGAGAATGAATAGACGAAGACTCAGTAATGAATAGAAGAAGTAGACCAAACAGTCAGTAGTCAGTAGACCAAAAAATCAGTTTGAACAATACTGTCAACCAACCCAATTGACATTTGTAGAAATTTTCAACATAACATAATACACATTCTATTCAAGTGTACATAAAACAATACCAAGATAGACCATATTCTGGGTTGTCTCAATAGATTTAAAAGTCTCAATAGATTTAAAAAGATTCAAGTCATGCAATAGAATTAAATTTTCTGGCCACGATGTAATTGAATTAACCATCAATTAATTAAAAAAAGATTTCTGGAAAAACCCCAAATATTTGAAACCAAATAAAACTTGTAAATAATAATAATTATTTGTGGGTCAGTAAGTATATTGGTAAGTATATTGAAGTGAATGAAAATGTAAACCATACTGTAACAAAATTTGTGGAATGCTGCTAGAGCAATACTTAGGAGAAAAATATATAGCATTAAAAGCCCATATCAGAAAAAAGTCTCAGAACAATAACATTTGTTTCTATCTTAAAAAAACTAGAAATACTAGAGCAGATGTATCTCAAAATAAGTAGAATAAAGAAAACAATTAAAATCATAGTAGAAATCAATGAAGTGGAAATGAGAAAACCAATGGAGAAAATCAACAACATTCTGATATTTTTAGAAAATTGATAAAATTGTTAAACCTCTAGTTTTTTTGCCTCTTAGGTGAGAGATAGAGAATATCAAGAGTCCGATCACCATTGTTTTTTGTATTTGAGTAGTATTCCATCATATACATATACCATACTTTATTAATCCACTCACGGATCGATGGGCACTTAACATGTAACCAAAATGCTTGTACTCCCATAATATCCTGAAATAAAAAAAAAAAAGAGTCACATGTGATGCAATGGCACTACAGATTCTAATTATATAAAAAGGATAATAGGATAAAATTATGGAATTACTTTATGTCAATAAAATTGACAACTTATGTGAAGTGGATAAATCCTTTGAAAGACACAAACTCAAAAAGAAATAGATAATTTAGATATCTATTAAATAAATTAAATGTTAACTACAAATTTACCACAAAGAAACTCCGGGTCTAAATGGTTTCACTAGTAAAATCTATCAGACATTTAAAGAGTAGCTAATTGTAATACCACACAAATCATTTCAGAAAATTGAAAAGGAGTGGATACTTCCTAACTCATTCTATGAGACCTGCATTATCCTGATGGCAAAACCAGATAAGAATATTTTAAGAAAACTATCGACCTATCTTTCAGGTGCATAGATGCAAAAATAATTTTAAAATTTTAGTAAAGCGAGTCTAATAATATATTAAAAGGAAAATAAATCATGACCAAGCAAGATTTTTCATAGAAATTGCAAGGTTGGTTTAATGTTTGAAAATCACTTGATATAACCTCTAACATTAACAAACTGAAAATGAAAGAACCACATTAAAATCTCAATTGATGCCAATAAAACTCCACTGGATAAAATTCAACATCCATTTCTAATAAACTAAGAAACTAAGAATGGAAGGGAAGTGCCTCAATCTGGTAAGGGAATTTATGAAATCCTACGTAACATCATACTTAATAATTATCATGGGCTAAATTTTTGTATCCCTCTCCATTCGTATGTTGAAGTTCTAATCCCCCATGTCATGGTAGTGGGAAGTGGAGCCTTTGGGAGGTAATTAGGTATGGAAGAGGTGCTGAGGGAGGAGTCCTCATGACGAAATTAATGTCCTATAAGAAAAGGAAGAGACCAGAGCCTTCCCTCTTTGCTTCATGTCAGAGGTGGCAGTATGCAGTGCATGAAGAAGGCCTTCACTCAGCACAGAATCTGCCCTTCTGGACTTGACCTTAGACTTTCCAGTCTCCACAACTATCAGGAATAAATGTCTATTGTTTGTGCCACTCAGTCTGGCATTTTGTTATAGCAGCTCAAGCAGACTAAGACAGTGATGAAATACTGAATAATCAGGAACAAAAGAAGGATGTATGCTTTCAATACTTCTATTTTAACATTATACTGAAGGTTCTAGCCATTACAGTAATGTAAGAGAAAAAAATAAAGGGCATCCAGATAGGAAAAAAGAGGAAAAACTATGTTTATTTGGAGACATGATTGTCTATTTAGAAAATCATAAAGCCACTAGAACTAGTAAGATAAGTTTAGTAAGGTTGCAGGATATAAGAGCAACATGCAAGAATCTATGGTATTTCAATGTACTACCTACAAATAAGCAGAAACCAATATTAAAAATAATACCATTAACAATAGTATCAAGAAAAGAAAAAATACCATAGAAGACAAGATTAATATGCAATAATTTAAGGTATTTTTACCTATAAACTAGCAAAAATTGATATTAAACAAAAATTTCCATTACTGATTATATCAAGAGAAAGAAATACTTAAGGATAAACCTGATTAAAGTGTGAATGATCTATATTCTCATTACTACAAAACATTCCTGAGAGAAATTAAAGATCTAAAGTTTTAAATGTAGAAATCACTCATGTTTGTGGATTGTAAGACTCAATATTGCTAAGATGTTAATTCTCAAGTTGTTTGTATTTAATGCAATCACAATCAAAATCCTAGCATTTTCATTTTTAGATACTGGCAAAATAATTTTTAAATTTATATAGATATACAAAGGACCTATAAAAGCTAAAAAAAATTCCAAAGAACAACAAAAAAGAAGGACTAACATTATTTGATTTCAAGACTTTTTGTAAAGCTACAGTAGCCATCAAAGTGATAAATGCATCAGTAGAACAGAATGGAGAGTCTATAGAAATAAACCCACACATATATGTATAATTAATATTTGACTGGATACATATAAAATGTAGTGGAGAACATGCAGTCATTTAAACAAATTATGCTAGAATAATTAAATATCTATATGCAAACAAAGGAACTTTGATCCATAATTTGCACCATATAAAATAATTAGTTAAATGGATTGTATACGTAAATGTGAAATATAAAATTCCAGGAATATAAGGGAAAATACTTTTGACCTTGGTTTAGGCAAAGATTTCTTAGATAAGACACCAAACATATGATGTGGAAAGAAATAAATTGATAAATTGGATTTCATCAAAATTAAAAAAACTGCTCTTTGAAAGACTGCTAACAAAATGAAGAAAACAAGCCATGGACTATGAAAAGATATTTGAAAACAATATATCTAACAAAGAACTCGTTTTTAGTTCTTTACAAAATAGAGCATATAAAGTATTTTCAATGCTTAATACTAAGAAAGCAAGCCAATGAAAATGGACAAACAATTCGAACAGACATTTATTCAAGTAATATATATAGATGGAAAATAAGCACATAGAAAGATGATCAACATCCTTAGTCACTAGCAAAATGCATATTAAGGAAGCACAATATGAAACTAGTTTAGTCCTGTTAGAATGTCTAAAATAAAAAAGATTATGCCAAGTGTTAACAAGAAATGCAGAGAACAACTGAAACTCTTAATACGCTGCTGATGGGAATTCAAAATATCACAACCACTGTGGAAAACTGTTTGAGAGTTTCTTAAAAAGTTAAAAGTTAAGTATTTACTCAAAAGACATGGAGGTATATAACTACATAAAAACCATATAAAGACCAGCTGCATGAAAGAAGTCAAGGGAAGTAACATACTATATGATTCCATTTCATAAAACAGGAAATTCAAACTAATAAATAGTAACAGAAAGTAGATCAGTGTATGCCACGGGGTGGAGGCATTACACATGAGCATAAGGAAATTTTGAGGCCTGATAATTATGTTTGTTAGGATGATTGTGGTTATGATCTCATGAGTGTGTACATATATCAAAATATTTCAAATTGCACACTCTAAATATGTGCAGTTTATTGCCTATCAGTTATAACTCACTAAAGCTGTTAAAAAAGAAGTTATTTCAATAAGCATATTTTTATGAATTGTATTGATATTACTATCTCGATATATATATTAATAATTATAAAACAATGGTAATATAATCACATTCAATCTTGTTTTTACAGATCAGGGAAGTTGGGAGACCTCACAGCTCCTTGCAATGAACAATGTAGCTGCTCATCTTCAGTTTATAGTCCTGTCTGTGGAAGAGATGATATTGAATATTTTTCTCCCTGCTTTGCAGGCTGTACATATTCTAAAATGTTAAACAAACAAAAGGTAATTATCTTACTATGTTTCTTCCTCTCCTAGCTCTCTATAAAAGCTTTTTTCTTATTTTCCATTTTTAATATTAAAATGAAGAAACAAAATTTTCTTCATGTTATCACCATACAAACAGCTTATGGAAATTGGGCATGGAATAGATACTCCTGCATTAAAATGTGCTTACATATAATATATTATCACAATTTTATAGTTTTAAAACAGTGGGGGATTGTTATCCACCTCTGGCCATAGCAAAGTTGAAAAAAAAAAAAGCCCAAGAGAACATTTTGTCTTCCACTTATGCAGTTTTTCTTAGTTTTATGCTACCTATCAGCAGCACCCAATCCCTCAAAACCTTGAACTACAATCTTTCCCACACCAAGGGGTTGACTGATACTAGCCATTTAGTCACCTTTCATTCAGTTTTTCCTTCTGCTAAGAAACTGAAAATGTTTATACCTTGCTGTTTCTGTTTCTGCCGCACCAGAAAAATAAGAGAGTTAAAGAAAATTCATAGGGTAGTAAGTAATATAAGTGATGTGAAATTGAATGTATGTTATTCCTGCTTGTCCTTTGGCATTTACGTGAATTGGGGCCATTTTAAAACTTCCCTATTTGTTCATTTTTGTGGCCATTACCATCAGAATCCCTTACTTCCCTGAGCCTTCTACCATCTCCTAACACATTTTCTTATTTTGTCATGGAAAGCAGTTGACCACTCGATTTGTTTGGGTTAATTTTTTTAATATCCAAAGTTTCATACGTAAGCTATAAAATAATGGACTCTCTACTACATTTTTACCTTTTAAGTTGCTCTTAATATTCTGTTCCTCTTTGCGTGTTCTGGCTAGTTCTTGTGAATGGGAGAGAGCAACAGAGAGGTATATTTCCTGATCGATGGGCATGGCACCTCCCTTAATAGATGATAAAGTCCTTTATTAATTTCACACCTATGTAACAATATATTTTCCTGTTATGCACATATAAGAAATTAGCATACCCAACCAACTTTAATTTAGTTCCTCATAGTAATGTTTTCACTGGCTTAAAATTTAATAATATATATTCAGATTTTTATTGAACATTCATATAAAAAAGTTCATGTACCCTTTTTAAAAATCTTTCTTCTTAAATGTTATACATTATGCTTAAAATCTTTAAAATATTATACTATGAAAAGTTTTAAATGTAACAAAAAATAATGAACTTCCATATACCAATTATAATTTATTAACTTATGGAAAATTTAGTAACTTATGGAAAATCTTGCTTTATCTATACTCTACTTACTTCTGTCCTCCACTTTATTTTGTAGTATATAAATGATTTTTTAAATGCTCACCATGTCATCACAATTTACAGTAGAACTGTTTGACTTTGATGTTTAGATTCCATGGGATATTCAAGAGCTAAACAGGCCATCCGTTACATAGCTCCAACTCGTCTTTTCTTTTCTGGGGAATCTCTTTTATGAAGTTTTCTTCTATTTCATGAAACTCTTCATAATTTTTTTATATTTCTCTAAGGAATAATTCATTCATAATGAATAACAGTGATAGAAATAATCCACAAAATAGCCAAACTGTGTGATAACATTTGATACTTAATAAAAATTGAAAGAAGAAACAAATATTTTTCTTGAAGAAAATATTTTTTCATAAAAATTGAAAGAAGAATAAAATAAATCTGTGAGAAATTACCCAACAGGACAATTATCCTTGATGGAAATAATATCTCCAAAGGAAAATTTATAATAGCAGAAGCTATTATTAATAGTATGCCACTAATCATCAGAGAATTTTCTTCCTACTTCCTCCCAAACCTCCATCATTGAGACTTATTCCAGCTGATATTTTGCAGATTTCATGAGGGTCTTTTAATTTCAAAGACAAGTCAGAGGAATTTTGTCTTTTAATTACTTCTAAAGGCATTACTTCTACTGCCTTCCTAGTTACAGTCATTTTCAGACTCAAAATTTCTTCCTCTCCTTCCTTGAGGATTTTAAGCCCTGGTTTACTGACACTCTTTCTACTTATCTAAAAGTATCAATGATTATCTTAGCCCATTCTGTGTTGGTATAACAGAATACTACAGACTGGGTAATTTATAAGGAAAACAAATTTATTTCTCACAGTTCTGGAGGCTGGGCAGTCCAGTATTAAGGTGGCAGCACTCTTTCTAATACCATGTTTAGTGATCTTGAAATTTATCTTCAAACTGTTTCTAAAGTACCATTATAGTTCCTTGACTTGCATTTTCCCAGTAACATTGTTTGTACCCTGCCTCATCTAACATCTTTCCATAGTCACACCCTAGGCCTTTTATTTTCAATAACTTTACTTCTTCCATGATCTCAATTTCAGTCATCGCACTATTAAACTACAACTTCCTCTCTCGCACCTCACTCTCTCTGATACACGGACTCCTCAATTCTTTAGTCCTTCCAGAGCTTAATATCTCCTAATTCTACCATCAGTTCACTAAACCTCCTTTATATTTTTACCTCTACCCTTAGTTAGCTTAAATTCTATGACCTGCAACTATTCATTTTGCTAGATATCTTTAGTCTATCTAATCCTCCAGATCCACTTTTCAACTTCTCTACGGTGCTCATTGTCCCAGGGTACTGAACTGTAGGATGAGAGCTCCTTTGCCCTCTGGCTTCTGACGGAATTAAGGTAATAATGAGTGCAACGCTAGCAAAAAAAACCAGAAAGATAGGGGGAGAAAAGTGAAGTTGTATTGTGTTGTGTTCCTGGTTCTCTCTGTGAGCTATGAACTGACTGCCTCCCTTGACTGAAGGCCTTAGTTTCTCTCAGGGAGGCCCTTTCCATATGAATTTTTCTTTCTGGTAACCATTTCCACTCTAGAATCTTTTAGCAAGACATTTTTATATCTACTTTCAAAGTCAATGCTGAATCTGAGCATTTTCATCATTTTCTCTGATGCTATCCTGACCCCGAGTACTATTGTCTTGCATCTTATTTCTATTGCTTTTTAACTGTTTTATCTGCTTTTACCTTTGCCTACATAGTCCAGTAGTCTCAATATAGCAGCCAAAGTGATATTTTAAAAGATGTCATTTATATTATATCCCTCCAATGGCTTCACATCACTAAGAATAAAAACCAAAGTTCTTAAATTGCTCTTGTAATTACCTACCAATTTATGTATAATCAACCCTTCCCCTGCCACCCTGATTTAATTTTCTCTTAGTCTCCTTTTTCATTCTGCTCCAGCCCATGCTGTTCTCCTTGCTTTTCTTTGAACTTGTCAAGCAAGCTCTAGGACAAGACTTTTCAACTACTTTGTTTTTCTACCTGGAACATACTTCTTCCAGATAACCACGTGGTTCACTCCCTTACCTTCTTCAAATCTCTGCTCAGGTATCACTTCATCATTGAGGCATTCCCTGATCTGTTAAGTATACCCTTATACTCTCCAATATTCCCTGTCAAAATTTATGTATTTCCCTGCTTTATTTAAAATTTCATTTTATTCTTTACATTATCTTTAATTGCCCTCAATTGCCTTACTTACGACATTGAATATAAATATTTCGAGGGAACTTTCTTAAATTAATAGAACTTTTCCTAAATAACTATAATTACACATATATATGCAATACGCACACACACTAATTTTTTTTTTTTGGTTGGCATGGTCTCTTTTAATCACAACTATAATCACATTTTTTAGAGGGAGGGAGGTTGTGGTGGAAGGAGAACATGGACACAGATGGCAGATTTTACTTTTCTTAAATACTAGCCACATGCTTTGTCAAATTGGATCAGTCAAAGGCATAGCAATATATCTGACATTTGCCAGAAAACACCAAGGTCTAAATCATTTCAAATACATTTACGTATCACCCATATTTTCAGTGTTAATTTATATTTGTAATTTGTAAAAAAATTTTTATTTCAGCATATTATGGGGTATGTCAGGCAAAATATCTTGGATTTATCATTAACGTTTGATTTCTAAATAAATTGCAAAGCTTAATGTAAAGATATTTATTAATAGAACTAGCCATTCTCCCTATGGTTATTGATTTAATTTTCATTATGTGAGTTTTTGTTTCATGACTATATTTTTGAAAGATTGTTTCTCCAATATTCATAGGTGTACTACAATTGTTCTTGCATTAAAGAGGGATTAATAACTGCAGATGGAGAAGGTGAATTTATTGATGCCAGACCTGGGAAATGTGATGCAAAATGCTATAAATTACCTTTGTTCATTGCTTTTGTCTCTTCTGTAATTACATTTTCTGGCTTTTCTGGCGTACCACTCACCATGGCCATCATTCGGTATGTAAATATTATTCAAAATCATTATCCATTTAATACATAAGAGAAGTGATTTGGGGAAAATTTTAGAATATTGTAGTGAATGATTTATTCTGTGTTTCATGGTAGCAAATGCAGAGGGCAAATTATTACATTGTCAAAATTTATGTATACACTTAATTCTCTCTTTTAACTAGTTTATTTTCATAAAGTAAATAGATATCACATTGAGTTTAACTTTAACTTAAAACAAGGTACTTACTTAATTTAACACACATGAAAAACTCATAAATATAAGAAATTCTTACTTATAACACATATTTAGTTATAATGTTGATTCATTGGTTAAAGGAATTTATTGACTATTTACTTTTATATCGGCCCATTTGACTATGAGAAAACATCAGTATCATCAATACAGAAGCATAATAACTTTTAGAATTTCAGTATGTAAGTTTATTATTATTCTAAATAGAATTGACATTTATTATTCATATGTTCTTCCTCAATATATGAAATCTACTTAATATTCATTTTTATCATAGTAACAATAATTGGCCATTATTTTCCATTTTTTTTCCACGATGCTAACAGAAAATTTTAAGTCATGAGGAGCTTGTACAGGCTGATCAGGTAACAAAGCGAGGAAAATGATAACTTCTATCTAAGATGATTTGAAAAGTGCTGTAGATGGTATGACTTGAACTGGATTAGGAAGATAATTGATTTCTCAAATTGCAAGCAGTTTGTGGGCAAGGCACTAATAGGAAAAGTGAGCAGTGAAAGTAGAGGCAAAATTGTATGAAATGTCTTGTCAAGAAATTTGTTACAACAGGAATAGCATGAGGGTGAATGAGACAAGGAGATTTTAGCTAGGTAAGGGTCTGATTATGGACAGCCTTGTGTTGCCGTGTTAACGTGAATAGTGTTACCCTGTGTACACACCTGGGAACCATTGAAACCTTAAAGCTCAGGAATAAAAGTGATAAAATTGCATTTTAGATAGAATACTTTGAAGATAATGTGGAAAATGGAGCTAAGAGGAAGAACTGGAGAAAAAGAAAAAGTAATTAAAATTTAGTAGCGGTATTTAGAGATAAAAATGATAGAATATTTGGGAAATATTTAATTTGGATAAAAGGGTAAAGTTTATTAATTTGATGTGCCTAGTACAAAATACGGAGAAATCTAAGATTATATCCAGACTCCCAGTTTGGGGAACTGAATGAATGATGATTCCATTAAATAGAAAATTAAGACAATCACAGCAACAACAAAAATAAATAAATGGGACCTGATCAAATTGAAAATTTCTGCACAGCCAAAGAAACTGTCACGAAAGCAAACAGATGACCTACAGAATGGGAGAAAATTTTTGCATGCTACACATCCGATAAAGGGCTGATAACTAGAATCTATTTAGAATTCAGGAAAATCAGCAAGAAAAAAATCAAACAACCCTATCAAAAAGTGGGCAAAGGACATGAACAGAAACTTTTCAAAAAAAGACAGAATAATGGCCAAGAAACATATGAAAAAATGCTCAATATCGCTAATCATCAAGGAAATGCTAATCAAAACCACAATGAGATATCACTTATCTCCAGTGAGATTGGTCTGTATCAAAAAGTCCCAAAACAATAAATGTTGACGTGGATGCAGAGAGATAGGAACACTCATACACTGCTGGTGGACCTGCAAACTAGTACAACCTCTGTTGAAAGTAATTTGGAGATAATTCAAAGAACTACAAGTAGAACTACCATTTGATCCAGCAATCCCATTACTGGAAAGGAAATCCCATTATGCAAAGGAAAAAAAATTCTATAAAAAAGACATCTGCACTCAAATATTTATAGCAACACAATTCATAATTGCAAAGATGTGGAAACAACCCAGGTGCCCATCAATACATGAGTGGATTAATAAAATGTGGTATATGTATACCATGGAGTTCTACTCAGCCACAAAAAACAATGGTGATCTAGCACCTCTTGTATTATCCTGGATAGACCTGGAGCCCATTCTGCTAAGTGAAGTATCACAAGAATGGAAAAACAAACACCACATGTACGCACCATCAAACTGGTATTAACTGATCAACACTTATGTGTATATATAGTAGTAACATTCATCGGGTGTTGGGCAGGGAGGAGAGGGAGAGGAGGGAATGGGTATATTCACACCTAATGGGTGTGGTGCACACCGTCTGGGGGATGGATACACTTGAAGCTCTGACTTGGTGGGGGGGAAGGCAATATATATATTTTATATATATTATATATATAATATATATATATAACCTAAACATTTGTACCCCTATAATATGCTGAAATTTTTAAAAATTTAAAAAAAAATTAAAAGAGAAGAGAAAGCTCAGATTCAACATGATCAGTACTATGTTGAACATTCTTTATTTAAAGCTCATATGAAACATCCAAGCAAATGTTTCCAGCAGTGAGATGAAAGAGATGATAGTAACATTCCACAAGTTTAGTTCTGAATCTTCTCACTTCTCTTGGTAACTAGACAGAGCAAAAAGAAGAGTAAAACACATATACACATATGCATATATTCTAGTTTTAGTATATGAAATAGAAAAAGAAATGAAAAAGTTGAAATTTCATGCAAGTGTTGCTATAATCACAGACAGAAGTAAAATTCTTTGGAAATCAAGTGGCAAGGGTTAAAAACCTACCTAATAGGTACAATGAACACCATTCTGGTGATGAACACACCAATGGCCCTGACGTAAGCATTGTAAAAGCTATCTGTGTAACAAAAACATTTGTATCCCCTTAATATTTTGAAATAAAAATTAGTATTGACTTATGAACAGACTAACAAGAAGTCTAAAAATAGACTCCAACTTATATGGGAATTTAATGTATAATGAAAGTTAAATCTTAAATAAGTGCACCAAAGATGGACTCTTTTGGAAAATGGTTCTCATATAACCGGATACATTTTGGGGGAAGATACATCCATAGCTCTTTTAATATACCTAGAAAAACTCAAATAGAATAAAGATTTAAATGTAAAAAATTAAATATTACAAATATTGGAAGAAAACATTGGCTAATTTTGTTATTATCTTTAAAAGAGGGTTTCCCAAACTATGATTCAAAATCTAGATGTCATGAAGGAAAGACTGATAAATTTTACTTTATAAAATTAATAATAATGAGGAAAGTCAAAAGTCAAGCAACAATATTTGTAACTCATATCCTATAAAAAGATTAATTCTTCTAATTCATAAAGTGCTCCTAAGATTAACAACCAAATAGAATAATGAGAAAGCATCAAAGAACACAAAATACAAATACTAATATGAAAGGATATTTAGCCACACACATAATGAGATAAAAATCAAAATTGTAATGTGATAATATTTATTATATATTTGATTGACAGGAATAAAACTTTGATAATAGAATCTGTGTATGAAAATGTGTAGAAACAAGTACTCTCATATATTGCTTGAGAGAGCACAAAATGATACAACTCTATTAAGAGGTATCTGTAATACCTAACAAAATTACAGATGTGTTTACCCTTTATGCCAGCACTTGTACTTCTTGAAGTTTTTACTGAAGATATTTTGCAAACAGATAAATTTATATCTGTAAGGTTATCTATATCATATATTATCTATGTTATTATCTATATCATGTTATACATAATATATGATATAGATAACCCAAACACTGGGAATAACTAAGTGTGAAGGAACGATAGACTATTTGAATAAATGATTTTGCTTCTGAACAAACCAATATTATGCAACTGTAAAAAATGAATAGGGAGTATCTCTATGTTCATGTAAGAAGGAATATTAAAAATATGTAGTTACATTGAAAAAATCAAAACAAAGAATAATGAATATAGCATGCTACCTCCTGTGATGAAAGGGTGGAATGCAGAGATATGTTTTTATCATTACTTTTATTTGCATAAAAAATGGGAGGTACAAACAAGAAAGTAGTTAAAATGATAACCTTCCGGAGGTGGGGTAGAAATAGGGGTATAAGTAAGCAAATTTCTCCAGTGTGCCTACTTTATACTTTTTTTCTCTTCAAAGCACATAATTATATTACAAATTCAAACAATGTAGTTTATTTTTTAAAAGTACAATAAAAGTCAAAGCGAAAGACATAAATTATGAAATTACTATCAAAAAAGTGATAATTAACGTCATGGAAGTGGGGTAGAATGCAGTATTTTGCAGCAGGCCAATTCCCCTATAGAGAATAACTAGAAAGCTGAGTTAAATGATAAGAATCAGATATTTAAAGTCAGAAACGAGGCAAATGACTGGAGAGATTAAAATTCCAGAGAGAGCAGAAGTGTTTAGAGGTGAGCTGGGCATCTAAAGCTGTCCCTGAGATACTTGCCAAATTCTTGATGGAGGCTGGCTGCTGACAATGGACTCAGACCCCGGTCGAGGGGCACTACTGGAGCACAAGCAAACTGGTGGAGTTTCTGGTGATCACATGGGGTGAAGAATGATAAAATTATTTTTCCTCTCAAGAAATTTGCTGAAATCTGAAGCAGTTTAAGACTTAAGCGTAAACAGAAAAGACTCATGATTTATCTGTATTTTTCCATTGAGGTGATCATTAAGAAAACTAATTTTTCAACTTTTTCCCTTCCACCCCTCATTATTATAAGGTATTATACTAATGTCTCCCTAATTATGGTAGTCATTGTGGATTCAAACTACAAAGTGGGTAAGCACATTAAGGAAAAAGAAGTAGGATAAAAGAGAAGCTAAAGCAACCAGGTCCCTGCAACTCTGAATAGTGTTAGATGTAGCATTGTAGACAGAAAAAAAAATGTAGCTACATTAGTAAGCATTTAACTGTAATATGAAAATATACTCCAAACAAACTGTAGAAAAATTCAATAAGAAAATTATAGAACGATCTAACTTAGTCTGGGGATTTAGGGAGGGTATAACTGAAGAAATGATGTTTGAGCTAAGCCCTAGATGGAAGATGAGTATTTCACACAGTGGGAACAATATATGCAAAGATTCTGGTAGGAGAAGTAGTTTTATAAGAGTGTTTTATTATAGAATATAGTGAACAAGGGTGGTGATGAGGGCAAAACTTTGGAGGTGACATGGGGTAAGACTGATGAGATCCAGCTGACCACAGTAAATTGTTTTTGCAATTTTAGATTTTATTCTAAGAATGATGAGAAGCTATTGAAGGATCCTAGTGTGAGGCAGTGTAATAATCAGAATTTGATCTTGAAAAATCACTTTAGCTCTTTCTTATGTGGGGAATGGACTGAGTAGATAAGGATGGTTGTTGGAAGATAAATTAGGTAGTTGTTTCATTTATTTCACGCAAAAGATATAGGCTCGACATAAGCCAATGGAATTAGAGATGTAAAAAAAGCAGAAAGGGAGAGATGGAAAAATGTTTTTTTAAAAAATCACCATATTACTGATTGGCCGTGGTGCATGAGAAAAAGGATCTCATTCTAGGGTCTGGGCTTGAGAAGAGCAAGAGTGATGGCTCCACTTTTTGAATCAGGGAGCACCACGGGTAGAGCAAACTTTGTGCATGACAAGAATTTATGCCTAACACTGATGTCTTATGAGAAAGATATGGACTAAAAATATAAATTTATAAGTCATATAAAACATGGCTGAAGCTTCTTTTTACATTTTGGAAGAGTGCTAACAATGTTTTTTGCTTATTTAATGAAATTCTGAAACCGTTTAGTTATAGCTTTACTCATTAGATAAAATTTTTTAAAAACTATTCACTTTGTTGTTAAAGCATAGTAAATTTTCATTAAAATTTTTGTATACATACCTATTATTTATTTTGTGTTGTTAAATAAAAAACACTAATTTGGAAAAATCCTACAAATTGTTAATCTTTTCATCTTGGTTTGTATATTCACAAGAAAGAGGGTTGTAATCAAACAGAAGATACACAAATACTATGTAATGATTACACTTTTGAATAGTGGTCGGCTTTGTATATGCTTCAGACAGCACCAATATCATATCATATACAAGAAAACTATTCATGCTAAATGAAGCAGAACATTCAATTATAGTTAAGCATACAGCCAACATTTCCACTTTATATCAAAACTTTATACTAAACTTTGGATCTAAAATGTGACACTTTACTTTTTTTTTAAACTCTCTTTAATGAATCTGCTTGCAATAAAAGTATGTTATTTTTTATTTAAAAATATAATTATCATTTTAGGATTGGGTAATTTGTCTCATTTTCCTAGTAGTAAACATTTGAGGAAGAAAAATATATTCTTACCAGGTTGATACGAGTAGAAATATTCCCCCTTTTGCAAAATATCACAAAATCTGTACACAGGCTACATTATAAATTAAATAATTTTGGATGAAATTTGATCATAATACAGTTTATTGTTCAAGTTCTAATACAAGGAAAAAAAAGGTAACCATAGAGTTTATTTAAAATACCCATTAGAATGTAACACTTATTTTTTAACTTTCTAAAATGTTCAAAAATTATTCTTAATTGTATCTTTTAATTTACTTTACAAACTACTGATACATACTATTATTAATTATTTTTCTTTTTTAAACAAATATTTGCTTTGATCGATAGGAAATACTGGGATCCTCATTCTTTATGTTTGGAAAAGGTATTTTTCATTTATCTTAGCTTTTTTTTTTATTTCTGCATATTATGGGGTACAATGTTTAGGTTATGTTGTCCTTGCCCCCACCCCGAGTCGGAGCTTCAAGTGGGCCCATTCCCCAGACAGTGCGCATCGCACTCATTATGTATGCATATACCCATCTTCTCCACGCCCCCTCCCATCTGCCCGACTCACGATAAATGTTATTCCTATATGTGCACTTAGGTGTTCATCAGTGAAACCAATTTGCTGGTGAGTACGTGTGGTGCTTATTTTTCCATTCTTGGGATACTTGACTTAGTAGAATGGGTTCCAGCTCTATCCAGGAAAACAGAAGAGGTGCTATATCACCATTGTTTCTTGTAGCTGAATAGTACTCCATGGTATACATATACCACGTTTTATTAATCCACTCATGTATTGATGGGTACTTGGGTTGTTTCCACATCTTTATAATTGTGAATTGTGCCACTATAAACATTCTACTGCAGATGTCTTTTTCATAGGATGCCTTTTGTTCTTTTGCCTAGTAAAGGGATTGTTGGATCAAATGGTAGTTCTACTTGTATCTCTTTAAGATATCTCTGTATTGCTTTCCACAGAAGTTGCACTAGTTTGCAGTATAATAGTCACAAGTCCAACAAGAGATGGCACCCTCAAATTAGGATACTTGGAGTAAGGTTAAATAAAGTGGCTGTTTAAGATGTGGATAGGGTATAAGGAATTCCAAGGTATAATGCAGTACCTCTGGTAGGTTATCACCCCAGGCCCAAAGGGAAACAAAGAATGGAAAAGAGAGATACCTGAAAAAAGGACTATTTTGCCTGTAGGACCCAGTCAGCCTGAGGTCATTGCAGGGAGGAGGCTCAGAATGAACACCCTGACCTCACTTCCCTCCCTAACTCAGAGTGTCCCATTCATAGAAGCCAATCAGAAGTCAGAAGGCAAGAGAACCTATTGATGTAGTCCATTTAGGTCAGCCTTCCAGGGCAGAGGGTAAGGTGGAAAAAAGTGGAGAGAGGATCTCACAGGGGAAAAAACAAATTTAAAACAATGGATATGCACAACAGAATGAAGAAAGGTAAGTATGAAAGCTAGTGCTAAGTCTTTCTGGCAAAGGAAAAGGAAGCTGAAGCAGAGGATTTGGACCATAAAATCCTTCCTCCCTGGGAAGAGCAAGGAGATTTGGAATTGATTGGCAAGGGGCAGGATATGGAGAAATGGAAAAGTTGCAGTCCTCTAATAGGCCAGATTGAACACTGTCAACTGGCTAAAGATGCTTCGTATAACTAATGCACAGGAAAAAAAATTAACCTTGAACCTAGCATACATTCTCTATAGTTGATAATAATGATGTGCTGATATCATTGCTATTTGCTTTTAGGATTTTACCTGACAAACTGCGTTCTCTGGCCTTGGGTATGAGCTTTGTGACCAAAAGAATATTTGGTATGGATTTTTGGCAATCTTTTATTATATCAAATTGTTTCTTTTTTGATATGTATATGTGTCCACATGTATTAATATATAGCATTACAAATAATCATGGTTAAATGACAAAAAGCAAGTGAAAGGGGGAGATGCTTTACAGAATTTAGGAGATAGTTAATGTAAAGAGAGAATACCTAATGCAAAGCTCGTCTTAACTGCCGCACAAAAAGTACATTATATTATATTTGATCAGAAGGTACAATCTGTTTAATCTGAAATATAGTCATCATCTCATACAAGTGGTTTGGTGAGTTCATACAAAACACTTGTATAACCACAGCAACTGTACTCCACACCACTTGCGTATTTGGGAAGCCACTAACTTAGACTACTGCTTTTGAATGTTTTAATCACTAAAGGCACTGAATCTGATGTTTTTAAAGATTTATTTGTTCCTCTTTAAGATATCTCCATATTGCTTTCCACAGAGATTGCACTGGTTTGCAGTCCTACCAGCAGTGTGTGAGCCTTCCTATCTCTCTGCATCCACGCCAACAATGAAATTAAGCCAGGCTCCTTTTTCCATAATGATATGTGTGTTCTCTTTTCTTTAAAACTGCATAAGAGATTTTTTTAAAAAAATTTTCTTGCATCTAACTCCCGTTTTCCCTCCTTTGATCTCCATGGATGGAATATATTCTAAGTCTCCACTGTAGAAACTGAGGGACTGGCTTTAGGTGAGGGGTTGGGCCTCTGGTCTCTCAACAAAAGTTCGTCTGTATATCTGACTCTGGCTCTTAGAATAGTCCTCTTTCATTATATCCTCTCTGAACTAGAACTGCAGTGATATCCATGGTGGGGGTCTAGCAAACCCATGGTGAATCCTTGATGTGGCAGCATTATAGGACATAGCTCTCCTCCGTCTCCAAGAAGGCAGAATTATGGCATTCTCTCATGTAACGGTCCCTCCTCCTTCTGACAGGCTGCTAGAGTTGACTTCAGCAATGTTGGCTGCCAACACAATCAACTGTTCCATGATCTGGGATGCTCACAAATGGTGCAATCCTACTTAACTTTCTTGTTGTGGTTCTTTATATAACCCTGAGAAGGTGAGGCCCTCAAACATGGTCCTAGGCAGGAATTCTTAATCACACTAGTTGTTTGGGAGGGAGGCAGGGAGAGCAAGAACTGCCTTAGAAAGCCAAACTGGTCACGTGTGTGAGGCCACATGAGTAGTTCTTCCGGCTATGATAAAATTAAATAAAAAAATAGTGTGAATGGCTTTTGGTTCATCCTGACTCTCTGAAGCAACAGGTATATTTTTTTGTGGATGTTTTATTCCCCCTTCCCCCCAACATGATTTGAAGAGTGAGTGACTCTTCTCAAATATTTCCAGGAATGTAGTCAAAAGAAGAGCATGACTCCAGGGGAAGAGGAGTGGATTGAGAATTGGGAATTATGGGTTGTGTTTAGCCTAACTATTGATTTAACCTCTGAGGAAGTTACTTAACCTCTTGTTCTCAGGCACTCTTCCCCACCTCTTGTATAATAATTCTTGACTAACAGATGTTTTAACAGCAACATAAAAAATCGGCAAGATGATTGAGTAACTCCAAATTGATTGGCTCCGTCCACACGCACAGCTCAGAGCCATCAGACTTCAAAAGCAATGACATGGCAGGACTAAGAGCTTATGCTGGCATGTCCCACTCTCTCTATAAAATCTGTGCTTGTTTGCAGTACAGTATGCTCTCCCTCAAAACCCCGTGAGTTTCAGAAGTGATCATCTGTGCCTTGTTATGACATGTCCCTTCTTCACAAGACTCCTATAAGGTAAACAATAATAGCCAACATTCATTTAGTGCCTTCTGTATAGGCCAAGTACTCCTCTAAAAGCTTCTCATGTAACAATCCATCCCAGCCTCATAACAATGCAGGAAGTAGGTGCAGCTGAGGAAACTGAGGCACAGAGAAGTTAAGTAACTTGCCAAAGTTCCACAGCTAGTAAGAGACAGATTTGAAACAAGGAAGTCCTAGAATCTATGCACTTACCTACATCACCCTTCCTCTGTCAAAAGGAGAATGGCCTTCAACAAGAAACCACAAGGTGACATCACAAAGTCACCTTTTTTTTTTGATTGTAGAGATGGGTCTTAAACCCAGTCCATGTGTATGTGCTGTGCATAAGAGTGTTAAAAAATTCCAAACTTTGGAATCAGATAAGCATGAGTTCAAATCCTCGCCCAGCCAGTTTTTACCCTAATCTTTCTGAGTGTTAGCTTTCTAGTCTACAATATTGGGTGAGTAATGCTTACTTTTGGTATGATTTTGAAGATTAAATGAGCTATTGTGCATGCAGCACTAGTCTAGGTTCTAGAATCCAGTGGAGACTCTGTAAATATCAGCCATGAAAAGGATGATGAGAGTCTGGAGGTGGCAGTTTTACTGCAACACTAACTGGGCAGCATTGAGCCTGAGCAAAGTAGAATTGATTGGAGTTAAACAAGCTTACAGTTGGAGGGTTTAGCCACCATCGGCTCTCTGCTGCCCTGCAGGAAAGTGCAGCCGGAGCCACAGGGCACACTCATTATCTTAAGACTCTCAATTGACATGTTCCTCATAAGGGGTGTGTTCAGAGGAGCCCCATGGGGCCTCTGGAGCACGTTCCTCCTCCTTCATGTAGCAATTACTTACGAGCTCTGGTCAACTGGCTCTAATTGAAGCACTTTAACAAGTGGGTTTGCAGCTTCTCTCCATCCCGAGGACATCTCCCTTTCCCACAGTCAGTAACTTCCACTTCACTCTATTTTTCATGGCAGTTGGGGGTAGGGGCTGGGGAGCAGCACAATGTTGCTTAGCAGCAAATGTCGGAGCTGCTGTGTGCTTTTGTGTTTTCTTTAAGCCAGGGTTTTTGTCACTCTGTCTGATGGAATCATATTGGCGTCCTCCCTTGTCGGAACCCCATGGGTCAGGGGTAGGCGTGTGCATGCTTTATAGACGCGTCCCCGTCCCGGCCTGGTGTCTGCTCAAGATGATGGTTGCTGCTGGTTTTGTTTAACAGACACTTCATGCTGCAAATTCTCAAGTGCAAATCACCTTTTGTTTCTTTTATCCTTGGCAATAATGAAGGGCTGAACTGGAGCTTAAATAATTCTTTCAATGAATACATTAAACAGACTCTTTCATTATAGATGTTCAAGGAATGAAAATAATTTGCACAAAACCACATTTCCTTCACAAAGTTTTAAAAGAAGTGAGGGAACTGCCATTGAGGGAACAATTAATTTTGTTTCTGTAGGAAAATGGGGAGGGGGCAGATGAAATATGTTTCAAGACTTTGGAAAAGATTTCTGGTGGGAACGTTTAACAACTGAGTAAAACATTCCCTCGGGAATGTTTGGATGCTGTTTGGATCTGTGTTTCTGTGGCAGTTTCTTATTATCTTCAGAGTGGATGAAGAAGAGAATTCTCTCCTGATTTGGAGAGTTAAAACTTACTACAAATACAAGTGAGTAATTTTGACAGTGACATTCTGTAAAGGCTATGGAAGCCACTTAGCATGTGGTAATATCGTACATCTCTTTATGGCTGAATTTACGCATATGCAAAATTGGCTATTTAAACCCTCCTTCTCCTATTTCGATGCCCCTTTTCATCCTTCCTAATATTTCCCCCTGATCTTTCCCATTATTTACTTTCTTTTTGGTTGAATTAAAACTAATTTTTGCACATATAGTAGTTTTTCAGAGGCAGAGAATTTTAAAACTTTATCTTAAAGGAGAGAATTACGACTTAAAAAAATGAGACACCTGGCACTGAGTCTCCCAGCTCAGACTGTTCCATGTTCTTCAGCATCTTTCATTTAGGTCAACACTCCTGCCAAGTTACCTGTCCAACCATGTTACTGTGTTTCAAAACAATGAAACTGCAGTGGAGTTACAGGAAAACGAACTCTGACTCAGCGCAATGAAGACATTTTCCTCCTGATATTTAGAACTGTCAGGAAGTCAGCAGGATGCCTCAGGAAGAAGCAAACCCATAGATAATAGAAGTGTCCAAACAGAGGCTGTGGAAGCTGCTGTGAGAGTTGGAGAGAGGAAATGGCTTCATTCTAGTGAAGAGCCTACGATAACTATGCCTGCATTATTTAGATATAACCTGTTAATTCTGACAACTAAAGAGGTAAAACAACTCTCGGTGGTATTTATATGTTAAAAATGGACTCTTGAAGATAGAAGACTCCAAAAGTCAAAAGGAAGAAATTATACAGGTGTAATAGTAACAAAAGAGTTAAGTCTTCTTGAACAATACTCCGTAGGTACTAGGTATTATGCACAATTACCATTGCCATTGGTTTTCATTTGAGGACCATGCAATGGTTTATTTGGTAAGTTCTATATCTGTTGAGACTCAATTTCTTTCTTTGTAAATGACTCACATTAATGACTCTAGTGCTTTACAAACTCAAAGGTATTTTAATCATCATTTTAGCTTTATTAATCTGTTAATAACCACAGATAACCTACAACAGTCCTTTCATTCTACTGATATTAAAATTGCATGATTATGGTGCTGGAACAACTGGATATCCATATGCAATAAAGTGAACCCAGATACAGACCTTATACCTTTTGCAAGCATCAACTCAAAAGTAAACCACATATATA
Source organism: Avahi laniger (assembly GCA_963575035.1). Lineage (NCBI taxonomy): Eukaryota > Metazoa > Chordata > Mammalia > Primates > Indriidae > Avahi > Avahi laniger. The sequence continues at coordinate 21,712 of CAUYSK010105305.1, forward strand.
AAAATAAAATGCAAAACTATAAAACCTCTAAACTAAAATCTACAAAAAATCTATGTGACTTTGAGTTTGGTGTTAAGTTTTTAGATATAACACCAAAAGCATGATCCATTAAAGAAAAATTAATAAGCTGAATTTTATTTAAATTAAAGCTTTTGCTCTATAAAAGGCACTATTACAAGAATGAAAAAACAAGCTATAGACTGGGAGAAAATATTTGCAAATTAAATATCGGATAAAGAACTTATATCTAAGATATGCAAAGAACTCTTAAAACTCAACAATAAGAAAACAAACAAATGGGCAAAAGCTCTGAATACACACTTCACAAAAGAGTATAAAAGATGACAAATAAGCATATGAAAAGACGTTCAGTGTAATTTTTCATTAGGAAAATGCAAATTAAAACCCACGAGGTACCACTATACACCTATTAGAGTGACTAAAATCCAAAAACTTGACAATACCAATTGCTGAGGAGGATGCTGCCACGCTACAGGAACTTTCATTCATTCTAGTGGGAATGCAAAACATTACAGCAACTGTGGAAGATTGTTGGGAGTTTCTTACATAGTCTTAACGTGTGATCCGGCAATCACATTCCTAGGTATTTAATCAACCAATGTGAAAATTTATGTCCACACAAAAACCTGTAAACAAACGTTTATAAAAGCTTTATTCATACTAATCAAAAACTGAAAGCAACCAAGATGTCCTTCAATAGGGAAATGGAATACTATTCAGCAATAACAAGGAATGAGCTCACAAGCTATGCAGACATTGATGAATCTTAAATGCATATTGCCAAGTGAAAGAAGCCAATCAGAAAAGGCTACATATTGTATAATTCCAATTTTACGTCATTCTGGAAAAGGCAAAACTATAAAGACAGTAAATCGATCAATGGTTACCAGAGTTTGGGGGCAGGGGCCAGGTTGACTAGGTGAAGCACAGGGGACATTATTCTGTATAAAGCCGTAATAGTGAATACATTACACTAAGCAGCACATAGTTTTTGAGCCCATGTTATCTGCAAGGCATGTGTTCACACAATATTTGTTGAATATTTGGTCTTCAGTGAATGTGGTAGTGGGCCCTTATAAAGAACTCAGGACTCAAGGGTTTAGGAGACTTTAATTTTATATTCTATCTAAACTTCTATATTATTAAAAAAATTATAAGAATGTATTCAGATATTATACATTTGAAAACATGAAATTTATTGCGTAGACTTTTATGGTGATTTAGTGCAAATACAAAACAAATTCATTATGTTCCATATTTCTTAAGTGGTTAACACTTTTCTTCCTTTCTCTCTCTCTCTCTTTCTCCCTACCCCCTTTTCTCTTTCAAGATTCTGTCTCTTTGAGGGCAGGGATCTTATCTTTGAATTATTCACAGTTTTTAGCACAGTTTTTAAAAATGCATTTAGGTTCTCAGGAATATTTATTCAATACAATATTATGCTTTAATTTCTAAGAAAATGCAGTTCTGTATTCAAATTCTAGGTCTACTACTAGGCAAGGTATATAAGCTCTCTGAAACTTAGTTTGACCAACTGTAAGATAAAGATTATCATACTGAATATATCTTGCTGATTTGTGAAGATTTGATTCTAACTACAGAAAATCTAGACTAATTTTTGATACAAGTAGGAGTGCAAGAAATGGTTTCGAAGAAAGTGGTGGCTACAGATTGATAGAAATTACGTATCTCAGTTAATCAGGAAAAAAGGCTCAGCAACTAAAATAAGAAAGATGTTGGTAGGTGATATGGTGAGCAGGTGGGGATGGCTTACCATTCAGCACCTATTGGGCATAGTCTTGGTTTCCATCAACCCATTCATTGCTTAGAACCAAGTTGCAGCTGGTCCATTTGTATTACTGTAGAATGGGCATAATATTGGGGGATTCCTTCTTCTTAGCTGCTCCTAACACTGGTAGGGTACCCAAGAAGTGAAGGCACTTGACCTCTTATAAGTCTCATTTTCATAGCCATTGAGTAAGTAGAATAGGACTTTCAATAGAGCCTTGAACACAGAATGTGGGTTCAATTGATTTGTTGATTGACCCATTCTTTTGTTCCACAAGACCAAGGCAGCCAAGGAAACTGTTGTCTAGAGACTGTTCCTTTCCATTGATTGGATCTCAGGGATACACATAAGTAGGAATGAAAATGAACCATGGGTTGATGGCAGTTCTTAGGGCACATGCCATTATCTTTTGCAAGAACAGTATATCCTATTATTCTCTACAGTTACACAGTATAAAACTTGAATCTCCACATAGTAGATACCACCTTCTCTTTGGCATTTTAGGAAGCTGCTATCTACCATTCTCTTCCTCCTACTGGACTATAAGATCGTGGAAACCAGAGGCCATATTTATTTTTGCGTCCAACCCTTCCAGCACCTGACACAGCACTTACAACATAATAGAGACTAAATAAACATTTGTTTTTATTTTATTTATTTATTTATTTTTTTGAGACAGGGTCTCACTCTGTTGCCTGGGCTAGGGTGCCTAAACAAATATTTGTCGAAATGGACTAAGGTAATAAAGGACCAAAAGCTGCTTGATAAATGTAAAGAAGGCTTAAAAACCTTAGAAATATAATATTTTCACGACAGAAAACCTGACAAACTTTTAGAGTTTAAAAAATAGAGTTTGGGAAGTGAAGGGAGTGGGCTTTTTGGAACCGAAGGGGAAAAAAGCTCACATTTTTTCAAGTCTACATAGTATAAACAAATGGAACATCCTATTTTCAGTTTGAGTTTGAAAAAGAATGTTTATTTAACATTCAGTCACCTACACTTCACTGACAGCCAAAAAAACAAGGATGATTAACAGAGTAGAGGAATTTATTTGGTAACTATAAAACAGAAATGTCTCTTAAAGTCAAGATCAGATACTAAAATGGAATCAAATGGGAATCTGCAAAAATATAATTAAAATTTGCAGCATCTACAAGGAGTGAGCAAAGTGTTGGAAGCATCCACGAATTCTGTCTAGGAAGGACAAGAATGCACAAATTACTAAGTTCTAAGGAATCTTACCTTTAATAAATAAATAAATTTTTATTTTATTTTTTTCACTTCTCCCAGGGTATTGATAACAGTTGATGATTAGGTTCCAGGCAATGAAGCTATAAAAATTAATAAGTAGTACCTTCAAATGACTCATTAGCTAATCCTTCATTACTATCCATTTTGTAATGGTTGACACATTTAACACATGTAGTAATATACTCAGGGGCACATTTAAATGAAAAAGGTTTGGTGAAGCAATTTGAAAAACATGAAAATATTTTTATTAGTGTTAAATTTGCCTAAATTCCAGTTGATTACATATAAGATAGGATCTAAGTCTATATGGAACACATGTTTACGTTATAGACCTTTTCCTCATCTACCCATACTATAGTGTTTTCGTTTTTAACCTCTAAAAGGAAAAAATGTTCTAGACATATCTCATTGAAATATTTGTTTTATGATTATTCACTAGCATGTTCTCCACCAGAAAGTATTTATGGAGCACTAGGAATTTTTAAGGAGTTTCTGCTGCAGAGGAACAGATCAAGTATCATTTCACCCATCTATGGAGAGTAGCTCCTCTGGGCCAGGATATTCCAGTAGGGTTAAGAATCTGGAAATGAAAGAACTGGACCCTTCTTCCAAGGAGTTCATGGTCTGGTGGGGAGACTTGCCAAGATAGTGTTGAGCAGAGTAGACGTTAACCAGTAGACTTTTTTTATAGGTGAGCATGCAAGTCAGATCGAACTGAAAATGTAAAGGCATAGAGGAGTAGATGATCGTAGTGTGTTTGGACAGCCACAAGCCATCCATTGTTGCTGGAGCATTAAGAGCAAAGAAGGAAAAAGGGTTAAAGAGTCTTCAAGGATAGAGGTCCAACAACAAAAAAAAACTTTGGAGGCCTTTAAAAGGAGGTTAGGTTATAATCTGTAGATCTTTGCTATGCAAGTGTGGTTGCCGGATCACAGCATCAGTGTCACCAGGGAGTGTTTTAGAAATGCATAATCTCAGGCTCCAATCCAGACCTCCTAAATTAGAATCGATATTGTAATAAGATTTATTACAATTGATATTTTAATAAGACTCCCAGTTGACTATATGTACATTAAAATTTGAGGAACACTGCAAGCAGAAAGTGAAGAGTTCTTGAAGTGTGTTATGCCAGAGAGACGTAGTGGGACTGAAGAAGGGGCAAGATTAGGAAGAGAGATATGGTAGTCCAGAGAAGAGCTGACCAAACCTGGAGGTGGAGAGTCAAGTAGGAATGACATTCAGGAGGCAGCAGGACTGGCTTGTAGCAATTAATCTAATGTAGGGGGAAAAGAAAAGACAGATTCTAAGCAGACTTACAGGTTTCTGGATTGGATCACCTAGGAGGATGTGGTGCCAATATGGACAGAGTTTGTAGAAAGATGAGCACATTTGGAAGGTCTGAACAATATGAATTCAACTGGAATTACTAAATTGTTGGTACCTGTTAGGCATTTGTTTGGTGATGTTTAATAGGCAATTGGGTTCATGTATCTGGAGTCTGGGCTAAAGATATATGTATTTGAAAGTTATTTTATCAGTGCTGTCTGAATACATGGTCGTGGAAAAGATTTCCGGGAATAAGTTGTAGAATAAAATACAAGTGGCATGAGGATGGAGCACAGAAAACACTGGCATTTAAGGGATGAGCAGAGTGCATCAACCTATAGGGAGATGGAAGAGAATCTGAAAGGTGTGGTGTCATGGAAAGGAAAGGATAAGACGGTTTTAAGCAAAAGAGTGTTGCCCACCAGGTCACGGTTCATGTATGTAAAATGAAGACTGGAAAATGCCTATTAGATGTGGTACCTAGGAAGCCATTGATAATTTAGCCAGGGAAATTTCAGTTGAATGTTGATACAAAAAAATCAGAGTTGCCGTTTGCTGAGTTTGTGGAGTCATAAAGCATAATAAAGGCTTTTTTCTAGAAAAGTGGCTGTGAAAGGAAGGAAAATTTTTACCTATTAGACACAGGAGCACAGAGTCAAGAAGAGGCTCTGTTTTTTCCCCCCTCTCTCTCTCAAATACAAAAAAATGAGCATAGAAAAAAGAGTAAAGGGAGGGAAATGATGGCAACATAGGGGAAAGGAGAGAGTAAATAATGGAATAAGATCCCTTTGGGGCAGCAGTTGATGAAATTTAGAGTACAGGTGGAAGAGATTTGCCTTGGCCAGGAGGAAAGACATGTTAACCTGTGAGAGATCAATGGAAGCATGGGGCAGGGGCATGGAAGTTTGGGGAGGCAGTAATTATAGGGTATTGACATTTAAGGGACTTAATTTATTTTTCTGTGAAATAGGAGACATTTGCATAGAAGGAAAAGGAGCTAGCAGAAATGGGGGCCCCTGTGGAGAATGAGGAAAGAAGCTAGCCAGGAAATGCAATGGATGTGTGCAACATTTAAAACTATTCATCTCAGATTCTTGATTCTGGAAAATGTGTTATGGTAGTTTTTGCATTATCTATTTTATTGGTTTAATGAATGAACAGATCCAAATGTGTTTGAATTATCAATCATCTGTGATCCTAATGCATGGTCGAAGAGGCTGTTATTCAGATGCCTGAGAACTACACAGTGCTCAAAAGATGCTAAAGATCAAACAAAAACCCTTGCACAACTGTGGTATAGGGGAAGTCAATGTCACTGACCATCGACATCTATTATAGAGGAAGTGGGGAGTGACAGTGGAAATAGTAGAAATAATTTTAGCTAATTAATCCATAGTTTCTCAGAGTTGGAAAGACTCTGGGTTCATCTACATGATTTTATCAGCTCCTGTGTAAATGCCTCCACTGTCAGGGTCTTCATTACCTACTAAGTAGCCAACTCGAAGCTTAAGATACTATATTTAATTGTTCAAAAGGTTTATTTTATCAGGATAAAGGGCAGAATTCTACCTCCCTGAAACTAGACGTGCCAAATTTATTTTCATTCAATTCAACAAATGTAGTGCATATACTAAGTTTAAGGTATTGTTCTTGGCCTTGCAGGAGAATCAGACCCTGACCTTGATATCTTTACAGCCTAGTAGGGAAGGTAAGACAAGTTCCCAAATGACCACAAGAGATGAAAATACATGCCATTAGAAAAATAATAATATGCTTTGCTTTTCTTGTTTAAAAATGAGGTGCCAGGAGTCATATCTCAATAAATTATGATATATATCTACTAAAGCCCCTCCCAATCCTGTTTACATTGGAACGTCCACATGTTTTTTCAGCCAAGTGAGTCAGTCAAGATGGGAATACTAATTAATTTGAGTAGACATGTTCTGCTAGTTCATACAGTCAAAAAAAAAAAAAAATTCCTGGTAGTAATACTACCAAACTCTGTATAACACTTTATAATTTACAAATCACTTTTCATAATCATCACAACTACTCTGTAAGGTGAGTATTATTATTCTCCCTCATTTACACATGAAGGACCTAAGACTCAGTTTCAGTACTTTACACAAATCTCACAGCAGGGAAGAGGGGAGCTAAGATTTGCACCCAGATTGTATGACTCCAGATCTCACTACAAGAGCAGAACCTCTGTGGATTCAGTGTAGGGGAAATTATAGGTGCTTGAAGAGGTTAGGGATGGTGCATAGAAGCAGCAGTCAGCCTTTAAGGATTGATGGGATTTCAGTTCAAGGAGATAGAAGGAAGACATCCCAGGCAAAGGGCATAGCAAAATTCAAGATGTGGTTGCAGGAAGTTCATGTAAGGGCCACGGTTCTATATATGGGTTTGGGAATCATCTGCCCTGCAGAGATGGCTGACTCACTGAAAGCAGAAAAGAATGGCAAGGCAAGAAATAATAGAAAAAAAGATGCCCATGGACAGAGCCTATGGTTAGTGGGTTGGAGGCATAAGAGAAGCCACCAGATAAGAAACCAAAGGAATGGCCAGAGAGTTAGGATCATTCTCAATTATTATAGAAACCAAGGGAATCATATCAAGCTAAAAAGCTACTGTAGAGCTAAGGAAATAACAAAAGGAAGAGACAACCCAGAGAAAGGGAGCATATGTTTGCAAACTGCCCATCTGACAAGGAATTAATAACTAGGATATATAAGGAGCTCCAACAACTTGATAGGAAAAAATCAAATAATACAATTAAAAAATGGGCAAAGAATCTGAATAGACATTTCTCAAAAGAAGACATTCAAATGGCCAACAGGTATATGAAAAAATACTTAACATCATTAATCATCAGAAAAACGCAAATCAAAACTACAATGAGATATCATCTCACCCCAGTTAAAATGACTTTTATCAAAAAGACAGGCAATGATGAATGCTGGTGAGGATGTGGAGAAAGGGGAACCCTTGTACGCTGTTGGTGGGAATGTAAATTAGTGCAACCGCTAGAGAGAATAGTATGGAAGATCCTCAAAAAACTGAAAATAGAACTGCCATGTGACCCACCAATCCCATTGCTGGGTGTACATCCAAAGGAGGAGAAATCAGTACATTGAAAAGATATCTGTACTCCCATGTTTATTACAGCACTATTCACAATAGCCAAGATTTGGCATCAATCTAAGTGTCCATCAATGGTTGAATAGATGAATAAATTATGGTATATATACACAATGGAATATTATATAGTCACAGAAAAGAATGAAATCTTGCCATTTATGACAACAATGGATGGAACTGGAGAGCATTATGTTAAGCAAAATAAGCCAAGCACAGAAAGACGAATCTCACGTCTTCTTACGCATATATGGGAGCTAAATATCAAAAACAATTGTTCTCATAGAGACAGAGAGTAAAATGATGGTTAACCAGAGGCTGGAAAGGGTAGCTGGGAGTGGGGGACAAGGTGGGGCTGATTAATAGGTGCAAGAATATAGTTAGATAGAATGAACAACATTTGATAGCACAATAAAGTGACTATAATAAAAACGATGGTCTACTTTACAATAACTGAAAGAGTGGAATTGGAATGTTTCTAACACAAAGAAATGATAAATGCTTGAGGTGATGGATACTCAAATTACACCAACTGGATTATTACACATCATATACCTGTATCAAAAAATCACATGTATACTATATAGATATACAACTATTATGTAGCCATGATAATTTAAAAAATCAAGAGGGAGAGACTTTCAAGAAATAGGATGTGATTGTCAGGGGATGATGATGAGGACACGTGGGTGGAAGACAAGTCTTGGTAGTTTGGGGAGCAGAGCAGTGATGACAGGTCAGAGTATAACGAGCAAGTAGACAGAAAGGAAAGCAAAGCTGGGAAGGTGGTGACGAGGACAGAGGCAAGTAAGTGGATTTTCTCTCACAAGAACTTGAAGACAGCCCTCACATATTCTCACTTCTTCCCCCTCTCAGGGAAAAAAGTCCTGATTAATTCAGCTGTTTGTCATACGCTTTCCAGATAGCCACTACTATCATGTTTTCTTTCTTTAGGAATTGTTGGTTTGTCAGTTGTCCTTCTTAGGTTTGCCATCTAGAAATTAACTCTCTACCCAATCAATGTTTATGGTCTGATGAGCATGGAGTAGAAAAACTATCATGTATTTTGTTTCCTACACTGCGTTTTTAACAGCAGCCCACATTTACATTGGCCACATTTCACTGTTGATTCACTGAGCTTGCAGTCAGCTATGACTCCATGTCATCCACATTCTGTACTTGCCAGCTATTGGGGAGACAGCTCAAACAGCGGCTGGGGACACTGGAGCCATGGGGTGGAGAGGGCACAGGACTGGCATCAGGAAACCTACATTTTAGTCTGGACTCTGACACTTACTAGATATATGCTTTTGGAAAAGTCAATCTACTCCTCTCTGGGCTCCAGTGGGAGCTAGAGTAGATGATTTCTAAGCCTCTGTCAAGCTCTAAAAATTTAGAAATTAATAACTGATAAAAAAGCCTTCATTAATTTACTGCTCAGATATATATAGAACTCAATTCTGTGCCAGGCACTGCTAGGCTTTCAAAACACAGAAATAAGACAGGAGTAGTCCTAATCCATGCATCTTAAAGCCTCATGGTCACATTTTGAAGCTGAAGGGTCTTTGGTTAAATGCAAGGAGGAATGGGGTGAAGACCAAAGGCCCAGACAGTGCCCTGAAATCATTTCCTGCCAAAGGGGTGTGTGAAAAGACAGAGGCTTTGAGAACTTTCAAAATATAGGATGAAGAATAAAGTCCTTACATTTAGAATTATACCATGAAGTAATCACTTCATGTTATTTCGTAGCTATCAGAAACATGTATGGAACGAGAATAGAATAGTATGATACTAAAACTTTTTCCAGAGACTTAGTACTTATAAGAACCACAGGCACTTATATTGAGGAAGATGTTAATAATTACACCATTCATGATATCGAAATGTCATTACATGGCTTTAATGTTACCTACACTAAACATAAAATTGGTGAAGCACACAAGAAAATTCTAGCAGTAGGCAATTTTGTAATTTATATCATAAGACACAAAATTAGAGGGATTTACTAAAAGATTATTATTCCTCAGAGTGTTGGCGGCAGATCAGTACCTATGATGATCTTAAAATTCCATTTTCAACAGATATGGACAGCCTAGAAGGAAAAGCACCCCCATTTCTGTACTTCTGAAAGCAAACATGGGCTATGATGATGAAATTTTCCTTTCCCCTTTCAGTATATGCTACCATGGTGTTTCATTTACCTATTTCTATGTAATAAACCAACCCAAAACTGAATGGTTTAAAACTATAAAACTACTATGTTCTTATTACCTCTCATAATTTTGTGTGTTGACTGAGCTCAAGTGGATGATTCTTCTCCATTTGACAGTAGCTGGGGTTATACTCTTTTGGGAGTCTCCTTGGATTTGAATGTTCAAGATGGTTTGGTCACATATACAGTGGCTTGATAGGGACCATTAGAAAGCCGGGCTCAGCTAGGACGTTGAAACGTCTGAATCTCTATGTGGTCTTACACTTTTCCTATTCCACGTACCTCTCCACGTGGTCACTTCATGCACACATATATGTGCCTCTAAAGTGCTTTCCTTTCCATACAAAGATCGTGCTTCTTTAATAGGAACAAAATATTCTTAATATAGACAAGTGACAAAATAATAATACACAAATATTTTTAACATTTCAATTCTCTTCCCTCAGGAAATTCACAGACTAAATTTCAAAAATAACTTGGAAGTTGAGGGACCGAAAAAAAAAAGTTTTGAGAACCAGCTGCCATTTGTGTGAAGTATGGAATGACAGAAATGGAAGGGGAGGAAAGAGTGGACATTAAGAATGCTTGCTATGCTTTGAGTGAGAACTGCCCCCCTCTTTCCTTGGCATTTTCTTGAGATGCTGAGTAAATATTTGACATTCTTTAAATTACATATACAATTTAAATACTGATATACATTTCTCCCGATTTTTTGTGTTTACATTTTTTAGAGACTGGGCCGTGCATTATGTGTGCATGTGTGTTGGGGGTGACAGTGAGCTCACAGATATCTACATTACACTACTGGTAGTATTAGAGGGCTATCCACAGAATTGCACTTTGAATATTTTTTTGAAGGGGATATAAATCTGCATGGGTCCAGACTATTCTCTCCTATTTTTTCCTCCAAAATACTGGCAGATGCTGATGAGACTTCTAGCCGGTGATGAGAGAAACTTCTGGAGTTCGTGAATCAGTAAGAGCTAACTTGCCCACAAAATGATTTAACTTACAACTTTGTCTATTTTGTATGTAATTAAAGTCATCGAGCTAACTGGATACAGTGAGTATCTGAAATACTCCTGCATTTCCATGCTAGGATGAAGAGGAGTGCTAGAACAGTAGTGGATTTGGAGCTAGATAAAGGCAGTGTGGGTGAGGATCATGGAGACAGAATCAGAGCTGTCTGCAGTGCACTAGTTGTGATCATTATTTCAAAACACTGTAGAGAATTAACAGAGACTTCAGTGTGGAGAGAGTAGAAAGAAGCCCTAATGGAGTTCTCGACATTTCCTCAGTGTCATGGAGACTGCATGGCCTTTTTTGATAGAGATAGGGATGATAAATTGAAAACATTAGGCCTAATGTGATAGCACGTGGATCAAAGGAGGAGATGCTATTTGTTTACATTCTCCTAGATTCCTGTCCTGGCCAAGACAGGATTAGGAGTACTAGAGGTTTACTAGGGAAACGAGCGAGGGAGTCTGGAAGAGCCATTAGACTGCAATGCATGCCTGTCTTCTGTGAAGGAGAGAGGGAAGACAGAAGGGTTGGATGGGAAGAGTCTCAGAGTGAAGCCTAGTGCTATGAAAGTCTCAGCCAGACGGTGGGGAGTCCTTGAGCGGAAGTCACCCTCAGAGAAGCTCTGCATCTCTCAAGAATGGATCTGCTCTACCATCTCTGCTGTGCTCAGTCATTGGAACAGCCCTTGTAAAGGGCCTCAATGTAAACAACGAGGTGGAATCAGTACAGCATCTGAGGCTGTCTGTTAAGACAACAGACTCCTTTGCGGCAAGAGATCTGGTTGGTTCACCTTTATAGCTGCCAACGGAGCTAATGTAAACTAAACAGAAGCAAAGAAAGAAGCTTCTTCCCTAATTAATCTTCAACTTGATTCAAAATATGAGTGGTTCCCTGCCTTTCCATTCCTCTTTGCTAAGAAACTCATTTTAGAAAAGCCAAGATAATAATGCGGATCTATAGAAACATTTGCCAAGTGTACAGTTTGAAAATGTTGAATCCAAAAATGTTGATTTCTACCAATGCATGTGTATGTAGACATTTTTATGTTCTTCTTCCATTTTTTTCCTTCATCTTAACATTCTCCTCCAACTGCTCAACTCTTTCCCTTAATTCTTGGCATTGAGCATTTCATCTTACATGTAAAATTTAAAGCATACACACAGAGACACACACATAGAATTTGAAGACCATATCTGCTTCTCCTTGTCATTAGAAGATGTGACGAAGATGTGCCCATCTACCCAGGAGTGCAGTACACAAGATTCTGACTTTTCTGTTTCGTATGTTCTTTCATTGTCCAAGTGTAGATCTTAATCACAGCTCTTTGCAGCAATGCTTTCTGAAGCAGAGTGTTTTTAGAATTCTTTGGAAACCCTCTTACCAAAGAAGTATCAGGGTATAAGATGTTTTTAAATATTTGAAGATGATAAGGAAGAAGAGGACTGTCTATATGTTTTGGGAAAGTTGCTGCCTTTCTTGAATTATTTGGCTGTTTTGTCATCTTATATATGTCAAGGGAGAGGTCTCAAAACCCACATGTTTTCTCTATCCTACACCCAGGAAGCAAGGTGACTTACGTTCCTCCTCACATGAAAAGAAAAGAATTTGCTGAAGACGGTCTGTAAAGGTCTTCTGGGCACTTCCATTTCAGTGCCTATGTTTATAACAAGTTACAGAAATGCCATAGCTTGCCAACAGACCAAGATCAAGCCCTCATTATATACAGCACATACCCTCTGATAGAACTCTTTTTGCTGCTTTTTCTTTATGCAATCCTCTGTGAGGGTAAACTTCTTTACAAAATTATGTTTGTGGGATTTTTGATTTTTTTAAAATTTTGTTTTGTATGTAGAATCCTTGTCATGTCAAGGTGTAGATGTTTATCTACCTTAAAAATAAAGTAGATATTTTTTTAAGCGTAACTTTTTTCCCCCTCATAAAGATTATTTTGCTAGGGTAATGGAGTTTCTTTTCATTGACATTCTGGGACAGATCTTTAAATTCAGCTACATCTGGTCACCTTGCCTCAAACCATATTATAGCTGTTTCTCTAAATCAGACCTGAACTAAGCAGGAACATCTGTACCAAGAATTATGAGGCCCAGCTGAACATTTTGGACCAGCATGTTCCATCTCACTTCTTTTAGCTCTAACCTTTTAGCAATTATCTTTACAATCCTTAGAAATGGTAATTAAAGTTGGTAGAAGAACAAACAGAATACTGAAATGTTTTTAAGCTCCAAACACCAGGTATATAAATGTCAATGGGTTAAATATGGTTATAAGAATGCTTTTATTAGCCACCCCCACCGATCTTCTTGGGGATCACATTTAGCCTTTCCTTCAGGGAGTATAACGCTGCTAATCAGCTTGCATAGTTGGCAGCCTTTCGCTGGGAACACCTGAAGCTACTTCAAGAATCTTTTCTTTTTCTCCAGACCAGCCTGATAGAGCAGTAGGTAGGGATATGTGTATTGTCATCACAGAGCCTCTGTCCAAAAATGTAGTCACCCACCAACACAACAACCAAAGATAATTTTAGAGATAAAAAAGTAGTTTTCCAAGTGGATCCTTTCGGCATTGAAAGCAGTTTATTTAGTGACACTGCCTTCCTCCTCTCTCTACAAATGGCTGGTTCTTTGCAGAATTGGCCAGAGGTTTGGGTGAGTTTGAATGTGTGCAGATAGCGTTGCTGATTCTCACGCATGATAAGCTGATTGAGCCTCTTCTGATTCATGAATATGAGTTTGCAGCACAATTCACAATTGCAAAGATGTGGAGAAATTTTTAAATATCATTATTTTGGTACTTACAAACCTCCAAGGTATTACTCCTCCTGCATTGTAATGAGGAAATTTCTTAAGTAACATTATATGCCCACGTTTTTTCCCTATCCTTTACAAATTGAATTACTGTTCAATCATTCCTCATCTGTTTCATTAGAATATTCCAACCAGGAATGGGGTTATTGTGATTAATGGAAAGGGGGCTCTCTGAGGGTAGACTTGATATTGTTTGCATGACATTCGAATAAACCTACCAGGAATAGGCTGTCAAATGATTGATTCCTTTCCAAAAATCAGGGACTCTTCTTTATCATCAAGTGGAATTTACTAAAATCTGACTAATTCAATTTGTTACCAAATGGAAGAATCTTTATTAAGTTAAATAGATCTATATTTTTATTTAGAGTCTATTTAAAAACTTTAAGTACTTTTTGCATTTTATTTGAGAGTATTCTCATTGTTGGCCTAATATGTCAATATTTTAGTCCTTTGGCTGAATTTCCTTCAAACCAGTTACTTATGCTTTCACACTGGGAGAAGATTTTCTCTTCCTTCCCTTGGTGTCTGAGTAATTTTGATTTTAGGATGAGGTAGTAATGGTATGAGTGGCAGGACTAGATTTGGGCTCTTTGGGTACACATAAATTTTCATCATTTCTTCCTAATACTTAGCAGTGATCCTTAGAACCGGTGCTAGAGATTGTTCAGGCTTCAGGAAATTTTTCTATTCAGTTATTTATCCAATAAACATTTCCTTGTCCTGCTGTGCCAAACGCTTATAACCTTGAAACCAATCATTTCATTATCCACTGATATTTAAATATAAGTGTACATTCAGATAACATAGTGGCCAGTTACATTGTTTAAATTATTATTCTAATGTGAGAATTTATAGCTTCACTATCTTAATTTTTAGTAAACTGTGGACCAAAATATGGGCACAAACATATTTTACAAAATCCTTTTGGTAGGAAAATTCAACAGTGTGGTTTTCAGTGCCACACTTTTAAAGTAATGTTGAAACCTAAACTCTACTCATGGGACATAAACTTGGCTACATTTCAGTTTTCACAGAAAAACTAAATGAAAAAAGAAGAACAATAAACTGATAATTTGAGGGCATGTTTGTATGTTTAAACTTCAATTACTTCTACAGCTCTTCCTCCCAGCCTAGAAGTAAATGGCAGCCTCTCCCAGAGTTATAAAAACATTATAGCTGCATGAAATTTCCAGCCATAATCAGCTCTCATCATAAACATTACAAATTTTATAGCAATTATGGCTCTTCTCTAATGATGGTTGAGAATCCAAAATGTGAACCAGTTGCTCTGTATTTTAACTTTCCAAATTCTAGTCACACTTCAGAGAGCAAATTTAGTAGAAGTAGGAAAGTCTGAGGGAGGATTTTTATCTTTTCTTGCACCAAACATGTTAATTGTGAGCTGACCAGTCAGAATACTAATCAGTATTCTCTGGAGCCTCTGAAAGTCAGGCCAATCAGGAGAATGGTAGGTACCAGGTTATGAAGGGAGCAAGTGTGAAATAGAAAATGAAAAATAAGGCCAGGCATGGTGGTTCATGCCTGTAATCCTAGCAATCTGGGAGGCTGAGGCAAGAGGATCGCTTGCGCTCAGGAGTTCAAGACCAGCCTGAGCAAGAACTAGAACCAATCTCTACAAAATATAGAAAAATCAGCCAGGCATGGTGGTGCATGCCTGCAGTCCCAGCTACTCTGGAGGCTGAGGAAGGAAGATCACTGGAGCCCAGGAGTTGGAGGCTGCGGTGAGCTATGATGATGCCACTGCTCTCTAGCCAGGGTGACAGAGTGAGCCTCTGTCTAAAAAACCAAAAAGAAAGAAAGAAAATGAAAAGTATAAGTAGCGGCTGGGCGCGATGGCTCACGCCTGTAATCCTAGCACTCTGGGAGGCCAAGGCGGGTGGATCACTCAAGGTCAGAAGTTCGAGACCAGCCTGAGCGAGAGCGAGACCCCGTCTCTACTAAAAAATAGAAAGAAATGATCTGGACAACTAAAAATATATATATATAGAAAAAATTAGCCGGGCATGGTGGCGCATGCCTGTAGTCCCAGCTACTCAGGAGGCTGAGGCAGAAGGATTGCTTGAGCCCAGGAGTCTGAGGTTGCTGTGAGCTAGGCTGACACCATGTCGCTCACTTTAGCCCGGGCAACAAAGCGAGATTCTGTCTCAAAAAAAAAAAAAAAAAAGATGCTATTGAATGTCAATCTATAGTCAGCTAGTATTGATCTTAAGAAATAAGCACAATTCGTATAGGAAATGTCCAACATGTTGGAAAGGGCTGCAGGCCCAAGGAATAAGCTCGAGGAAATCATAAGCAAGATGTCTTGGCATTGTGAAGGGCTTGTTTAGCACTTTTTCCAGTTATTTTCAGCCTCTGGAGACCTTTTATCAGGTCACATTTTATACTGATACTGTTCGTGAAGCTGACATGCTTTCTTAGCCTTCTCCAACCTACACACAGGGAGACAGGCCCCAGGAGGTTGAGGGAAGTTTTGTTTCATGTGAATCTACCTACAGTGTGAAACACATCGAGTCCCTGGGGATTTCTGACTTGAGTTAGACATTCTTTGCCTGCCCACTGCAAGAGGCTTTACAGAAAAGGCATGCTGTCATCTCCCTAACAAGCAGGAAGCAGAAGAGGTGGCGGGGAGAATGCCCGTCTGGGTCTCAGGAGACCTGGGTTTGGAAGCTCAACCCTGTCACCTGGGAGACCTTGGGCAAATTAACTTTTCTGAAACTCAGTCTGCTTGTCTAAAATGTAAATAATAGGACCTACTGTTTGGGATTATTTCTTAACTCAAATGATATAACTTATGTGAAAGCACTTTATAAATCGTAAAGTGCCAACAACTGTGAGTGCTATAACTCTCATAATTATTATTTATAGTGATGGAGTCTACAGGCTTTGCTGCCAGTTAAATCTGTCAGTCTCAGTGTCCCCAGTGCCCCTTGGCTACTGTCTCTGTTACTCAGGATCACAGCAGGAGACATAACTCATTTCCAGGTGGCTCAAATGGGGAGACTTTAATGAAGCCCCTACTTAGAGAGCTATGGGCAGAGTTAAGAAATAAACAAGGGATGGTGTAGAACCAAGAGGCCAGCAACAGCTGGAAGCAGTTACTACCCCCTGTGGCTGTAGGACAAAGAGGAAAAGCTTTACCAGAGCTCGGTGAAGGCTGGAGCCCTGACAGAGGAGGGGTGCAGCTATTACCAGATACAGGCACCAGGACATGGGAGACTTCTCTCTCTTTCTGTCCACCAATCTCCCACTGACCGAACCCAATCAGAAGACAACCAGCAAGGGATTCAAACGATGCAATTCAGGGGATCAAACTCACAAAGACACAAGTCTGTGTGCTCTGCTCTTCCCTACATTCTGCTCTTCGCAGTGTTAGCGCACGATATCCAGGCAGCAGCACTGCTGGTCGGTACAGACAGGATTCTGAGGTCTGTGTTCAAATTTGCCACATACTGACTGTGTGATCTTTGGTAAATTGACTTAAGCTGTCAGAACCTTAGTTTTCTTATCTGAAAAAGGGAGCTTACAAGCGCACCAATTTCATAGAGTAATGTGAGTATCAAAAGCAGTAATATCGGTAAAGCACTGTCCAAGATACATAGTAAGCACTCCGTAAATATGAACGATGTTGCCGTTTTACTTTCCACAGACTCAGTTTTTGCTGCTTCCCTCTCCCCCACACCTCCACACTAGACACCCTTTTCCATGGGAACCTCATCCGCATACATCTTTAAGCTTTTTTTGGTTTTTATCCTACCTGAAACTTGAATTTCTTTGGTAGACTTTCGAGTGTGTTACTTTTTTAATTAACTTCTTGGTAGCATTATATTATTAATTCCCTCCTTCTAGAAAACCCTTCTTCCTTGGCTTCTATGTTATTATCTCCTTGGTTTCCATCTTGCTTGGATAGACTGTGTTCACACTGAATTTATTTTCTTTCCTGCAAAACATGCTCCTTTCCTCTTACCTTAATTAATGACGCCCACATCACCCAATTGCTTAACCCTGGATGTACTACCTCTTTCTCACTCCTTGTATCCAATAAAACATGAGGCTATATACATTAAATCTCTAAAATATATCTAGAATCCATCTACTTTTCTCCATCCCTAATAGCACTGAGCTTATGTGAGCCATCACCATCTCTTGCCAGCTTCATAGCAATAACTTCCTAAGTGGTCTCACTGCCTCTTGTCTTTCTTTCTTTACCCATTCTTCACACTACAGTCAGAAAGGACACAATTTCTCACATCGCTACCCTTATTAAAAACTCCTCAGTGACTCTGCATCGCCCTTATTAAAAAGCCCACTCTCCTGGGCCAGGTGCGGTGGCTCACACCTGTAATTCTAACAGTCTGGGAGGCTGAGATGGAAGGATTGCTTGAGGTCAGGAGTTCAAGACCAGCCTGAGCAAGAGCAAGACCCTGTCTCTACTAAAAATAGAAAAGAAAATTAGCCAGGCAACTAAACATAGAAAAAATTACCCAGGTGTGGTGCACCCGCCTGTAGTCCCAGCTACTCAGGAGGCTGAGGCAGGAGGATTGCTTAAGCCCAGGAGTTTGAGGTTGCTGTGAGCTAAGCTGATGCCAGGGCACTCTAGCCTGGGCAACAGAGTGAGACTCCGTCTCAAAAAAAAAAAAAACAAAAAAAAAAACCACTCTCATAATTGTTAGCAAGACCCTCTACATCCTAATCCCTGTCAATGACTACTCATCTAAAGACACTCTTCTCTTCCTCAACCCCAATCATAACAAATGACTTGCAAATCCCTCAACTCTCCAACTGTCTCTCTTCTCCCAGTGATGTACAAGTTGGCCAGGATCCTCCACCCTCAAATTGCTTTTAGCTAACTCTTATTTGCCCTTTGCATTTCAGTTTATATGCTGTTTTCTCTGGTAACCTTTCCTGACCCAAAAGTCTGATTTAGCTGGCTGTCCTAGGTGCACCCTCACGGCTTTCAAGTGTTGATGCTATGAAGGCAGAAATCACGCTGACCTCTGATCATAGTTTTTTTTGTTGTTTTTTTTTTTAATATTTGTGGATAGTACCTGGCATTTTTGAATAAAATAATATTCAGCAGTGTAAGGTAGTCTCTGTGTGATCTGCATTTTTCTATAAGCTTATCTCTGGGACTCTAGAATTTTCTCCCAACTAGAGATAAAAATGTGGGGGATCAGGCATGGTCTTGATCTTGAACCCGTTAAGTCTGAGACAATCTCACCATTTTAGATGTGTCAATCCACAAAGAACCTCAGGAGCCGTTCCCAAAATGGAAAGGGTCAATCACTGGGAAATGAAAGAGTACACACATTCAAAGAGGGCTATGAGTAAGGTAAGTGCAAAGTTGATTTTGACCTGCAATAAGCAACATAAACAATTGTTGTCCTGAGTGTTCTATTGCAATTTCTCATCTTAGGAAAGCCCTTCAGACTATTCACTGCTGGATCCAATTAAATGCATAGGTTTTGCCACTGGACCAAATCATAAATGTCCATATTTCTATCTGAAGCACAACTGTCCAGCCAAAAAGAACCGTACTGAATGTTTTTGTGCCCATATTACCAAAAGGTCATTCATTATCCTTTGCTTTCCTTGGCTTTCAGCATCTACTCCTAGCTAGGCTTTCTTATTCCATGAGAAGTAATTCTACAAAATAAAATCCGGTTATACAGTAAGAACATATCTTTTTAAGAATGAAAAATCTTTAGTTTCACAGTTAAGGCTTAACAAGTTTTCCAAACTAGAGACTATAAAATGGTTGCATGCTGGGTTAAAGATTTCTGTTCTATAGAGAAAGGGTAGTTACTTTATCTCTCGGGCACCACAGAGCAGCACACAGAGAGATTAAGCCCTAATGTAAAGAAAATGTGGCTATATGCTAGTTATCACCAATGATAAGTCATTAAAAGAATCCTTCCTTTCTACTTCCAAATCCCAGGCTGCTTCCAAACACTACAGTGTCTTCCTTCAGATAATGAAAAGGAAATAATCATGATTCCTATACTCATTAAGTAAACAACTAAACATGTTTGCAATTGCCAAACGATGTCAGATACTGTATAATCAATTATGCAATACTGGAAGAGGTGCTGAAAGGACCAAGAGGAAAGGGAGTGCAGAAGTCTTCCCGGAAAATTTTGGGAAGGTGAAATGGAGGAAAAAGGGCAGGGGAACCCAAAGAGTAGAAATGCTTTATTAATATTAAGGCAATAGAGCAATGAGTAAGCATAACATACTCACAGGAAAGGGCAGAAATATATGTGACAAAAAGCAGTAGGAAATAAAATTAGACATATAGAGATGGTCCACATTTGAAAAGAAAGAGGTGATATTAAAATCCACATGTAATTCAATGCTCTGTTTTAGGAGAAAACTATCATTAATTGAATTTAAGTATCATTTTAAGTAAAAATATGCTGCAAGGCTGCAGATGCTCCTGATAATTTTCAAAACAGGGAATTAAGTAAGGTGATTTTATTGAGCATTTATTGCCCACTCCCTACAGGCACCCATTGTAGTGAGTGTTTTGAATATATTTTCATGCAGAATCTACACAAGCACCCTGTGTGGTAGGTGCACATGTGCTTCCCTTCTCACAAGGAAGATCAGGCCAGACACATTTCCAAGCCACAGAGTAACTAAGCCAGGATTCAATGCAGGTCTTTCTGATTCCAGAACCTGACCCTTTAACTCTCACTGAATTCAGCCTCTCCCAACACCTCAAGGATGCTGACATCTGGCAGTCTGAGGGTAGGGTTGCATTTCTTCAATTTTAACACACAGCCCTCCTCCCCTTTAGGATTCTTTTGTGTGTGGTCACACACAAAAAAATTACAGAAAATGAAAACCCAAGTGATTGTCCAATTCAGGATTTCTCCAGTAAGTTGGGGTGAGGCTGGGAGATGTAATATGGGCTTCCCACTTCTTCTGACCATATCTAATATGGTCAAACTGCAAAGTGGAACCAACCCGAAGCATCCATCAAGAAGATACTGAGCGAGAAGACAACCAGCCTGCCTGTTTGGAACAGGCCCTGTGAGAGCGTGATGCCCAACAACAGCAGAAAGTGCAAGGCAGCAAATAGAGACTGAGTTCTTTGCCTTTAGGGAACTGTAAATCCCACCCACCAAGATTGTGGACATATCTGATCAGAAAATCTTCCTCCCTTACCAACATAGAGGGATCCTGGAAGAGACAGGCAGACAGTCTAAGATATGACTTTCCCTGGAGGAAAGAGCAGAAACATGGCAGAAGAGACAAGACACCCCCCACCTCACCACCACCCCGCGCAACATACACAGTAAGTATAAAACCATACATTCAAATAGCTCCTGATTCCCTAAGCATTTTAACATTCATTATTTCACTTGAACTTCACAACAGCCCTTGAGGACAAAATAAGACTCAAAGAGGTTAAGTGACTTTCCCAAAATCAGATAGCTAGTAAATTACCCATCCAGCCTCCCTAATAACCTTATCTTTTTGAAGTCACAAGGACAATTCTTATCTCACCCCTGAATGTAGGGAGTGAAAAGGTCAGACAGGGAGGAGTGTCATTATTAAAGATTGGTTTGCCCACTTAGGCACATCCCACCATTACAGCATGTCCCCTAAGTCCTATTTTAAATTTTAGATGATTAAAAAAGAAGAAGAAATGTCACACACATATTTTTGAGTTCTATCTAAACTATAACTTGTTTTTCAAAAAAAAAAAAAAACAATTTTCAGGTAATGGTTTTAGTTATTGAAATCAACTTTTAAGAATAAATGATTATTCATGTGGAAAAAAACCCCTATTTCTTTATAGTTTCCAAAATTGTCTTTTTCTGATCCACAGCTTTGTACAATTTATGTAAACGGTACCCCCTGGGTGGTTCAGTGCACAACCCACGTGGCATCTATAGTCATATATTTTCTGCCTAGTTACACCATACTAACTCAATTCCCACACAATTATTGAGTCAATAAATCACAGAGTGATATATTACCCATTAATTCATTTTAAAACAAATACTGAACACATACTATGTGCAAGTCCAGTGCTAGGTTCTGTATGCAGCAATGAACAAGGCACATTTCCTGCCATCAAAACCTCCCAGGTTGCTTGTGCTTTTGGTGTCGAATCCAAAAAATCATTGTCAGGACCACCATTAAGGAGGTCATTCCCTACATTTTCTTCTAGGAGTTTTACAATTTTAGGTCTTATGTTTAAGTGTTTAATCCATTTTGTGCTGATTTTTGGATATGTTATAAGATAAGGGCCCAGTTTCATTTTTTTGCATGTGGATGTTCAGTTTTCCCAGCACCATTTATCAAAGAGACTGTGCTTTCACCCAGGGTATATTCTTGGTGCTCTTGTCAAAGATTGGTTGACCGTGTATGCACAGGTTTATTTCTGTTTCATTGGTCTATGTGTCTGTTTCTTAACCAGTACTCTACTGTTTTGATTACTATAGCTTGGTAATATAGTCAGGAACCAGGAAGTGTGATGCCTCTAGCTCTGTTCTTCCTTCAAATTGCTTTAGCTATTTGGGGTCTTTTGTGATTCCATACAAATTTTAAGATAGTTTTCTCTATTTCTATAATAAACATGTGGGATTATGTTAAACTAAAAAGCTTCTGCACAGCAAAGGAAATGATTAATAAAATGAAAAGACAACCAATAGAATGGGAGAAAACATTTTCAAACCATATATCCGATAAACACTTAATACATAAAATATATAAAGAACTCATACAACTCCATAGCACACACACACACCAAAAAAAACCACAAA
Organism: Avahi laniger; assembly: GCA_963575035.1. Lineage (NCBI taxonomy): Eukaryota > Metazoa > Chordata > Mammalia > Primates > Indriidae > Avahi > Avahi laniger. The sequence continues at coordinate 44,092 of CAUYSK010105305.1, forward strand.
TAACACAATTTCAAAATGGGCAAAACATCTCAATAGACATTTTTCCAAAGAAGACATACAAATGGGCAATAGGTTTATGAAAAAGTGCTCAAGATCACTAATCATCAGAGAAACGCAAATCAAAACCATAATGAGCTATCACCTCACACACTATTAGCAATAAGTGTTGGTAAGGATGTGGAGAAAAGGGAACACTTGTACTCTGTAAACTGATGCCACCATTATGGAAATAGTATGGATGTTCCTCAAAAAATTAAAAATAGAATTCCTACATATCCGGCAATCCCACTTCTGGGTTTATAGCAAAAGGAAATAAAATCAGGGTCTCAAAGAGATCTGCACTGCCATGTTCCTTGCAGTGTTATCCAGAATAGCCAAGATATGGAAACAACCTAAGTGTCCATTAACAAATGAATAAAGAAATTGTGAGAGAGAGATACAATGGAATATTATTCAACCTTAAAGACAGAAAGAAATCCTGACAGTTGTGACTACATGAATGAACTTGGAGAGCATTATGTGAAGTGAAATAAGCCAGACACAGAAAGATAAATATGGCATGATATCACTAATATGTGGAATCTAAAAAAAAAAAGTAAAACTTAGAGAAACAGAGAGTAGAATGGTAGTTGTAAGTGACTGGAGTATGGAGGAAACAAGAAAATGCTGGTCAAAGGGTACAAACTTTCATTTGTAAGATGAAGAAATTCTAGAGATCTAATGTACTGTATGGTAACTATAGTTAATAATAATGATTTGTACACTTAAAATTTACTAAGAGAGCAGATCTTAAGTGTTCACATCACAAAAAAAATGATAACCATGTGAGGTGATGGATATGTTAGCTTAATTGTGAAAATCATAAGACAAGGTATACTTATATCAACACTACATTGTACAACTTAAATATATATAATTTTTAAATTGTTAATCAAACCTCAGTAAAGCTGGGGGAACCTCATGGATTAGTGCGATAGACAGACAAGTAAACATACGTTTACAATTCAATGAAATAACAGTTTGGATATTTAAAAACATATTAAGCATTTTTGAGCATTTTAATATTAAATAATAGCATTTACTTCATATAGTTGCTATGAGGATTGAATGAATTAATGCATAGAAAGCACTTAGAATAGTACCAAGTACAAGTGCTTCTTTTTAAACAATATTTATTAGACATATATTTGTATTATTAATATACTTTTGCCCATACTACCACCACTCAAAATCCTGGTTTCACCATTTCATGAATATATTTTTGACATTTCACCACCTTTATAAAAGTGTATATATGTGCGTATACACAGACTCCAAAAATACATAAACTAAACCATCACAGCATAAAGAATAATCAACACTGAAGACAATAATAATAGTAAACGACAGTAGCAAAATATCACCACTTTAGTAGATGTAAGAAGAACCGCTGTTTATGAATACACTATTTTCTTGTGCCAAACTCTTGTCTTACTAGATTTTATATAGACAGAGCTTGTGCTGTTTCTTCTTCCTTCCTTTTCTTTTCTTCTTTTTTCTTTGTGTCAAATATTTTGTATGAGAAGAAGGAAAGGAGGGAGGCAAGGAGAATGGAAGGATAGAAGAGAAAATAAGAGTGAATGTAATAGAAGAAAGCAATGAATGGGTGTGTTTCGCCATTTAATCTACCTCATAACAAGTGCTTCTTATGCATCAATTTATTGAACCCTCACATCTACCATACAAAGTAAATACTGTCATAAACCCATTTTACAGACTAGAAAACCAGGGCACAGAGAAGATAAGCAATTTAATAGATCCAGAGTGTCTTTATGGTAGTATGTGGCTCTGAAACAAGCAGATTCCAGAGCCCATAGGATCTAATCACTACCCATACTACCTTGCCAAGGGCAAACACAGGTGCTATGGGAACAAAAAAGAAGGGCATAGAATTTATCCCAGTTATCAGAGAGCGGCATGCATTTCCCATCTAGGTTACATAATTCAGTCTTTGTTCATGCTAACACTAAAATGAACACTCAGGTCTTGCCTCCAGTCCCTCCTCTGAAAGCAGAGCTGTGCATCAAAGCAACACAGTCGATTTTCTATCAGCCTGTCATATTATCAGTCAGTTAGGCCTTGGGAAACCGACAAAGAAGCAGATGTTAGGAATACTATATGTAGCATAGATGTAATGACATGCAGTTGTCAAAAGCATCCACTTTCTTGGTTTAAAAGAAAAGCATTTCATGTGGGAAATTTCTCACGAAGCCAAAATTTCAGCCAAGGAGAAGAGGAGAGAGTAAACATCAGAAGGCCAAGGAAAGGTGGATGGAAACAGAGGTGGAATGTTTAGTCTGTGTCTGATAGTCTGCAAAGAACATGTACAATCTGGGGGAATCGCCAACACTAGGCATGTTACAGATTTAGAAAGCATCGATCAGCACTCTCTTGAGTGAGCTTGCCCTCTGGTTTGCCCAGGTGGCACACAAAAGCAGAAGAGAGGACCCACTATCTAGTAAGCACCAACTGTATCTGGTGCTGCTCCAGGTCCTTTACATTTATCATTTAATCTTCACAGTAATATTACAAGGGAAATATTTTTCTCTCTTTCCTACAATTAAGCAAATGAGTCTCAGAACTATGCCTGAAATCAGGCTTGTGAGCATACAGTTAGAATTTGAATCCACACCCAACTTCCACTGAATACCTTTCTACTCTTGCTTGCTTCCCCTCTGAGAATTTTTAGGACTCTTTTTTTTTTTTTTTTTTTTTTTTGAGACAGAGTCTCACTGTGTTGCCCAGGCTAGAGTGCCGTGGCATCATCTTAGCTCACAGCAACCTCAAACTCCTGGGCTCAAGCGATTCTCCTGCCTCGGCCTCCCGAGTAGCTGGGACTGCAGGCATGCGCCACCATGCCCGGTAGTTTTTTCTATATATATTTTTAGTTGTCCAATTAATTTCTTTCTATTTTTAGTAGAGACGGGGTCTCGCTCTTGCTCAGGCTGATTTCGAACTCCTGAGCTCACACAATCCGCCCGCCTCGGCCTCCCAGAGAGCTAGGATTACAGGCGTGAGCCACCGCGCTCGGCCAGGACTCTTTCATCAGACATCACATAATTTAGATTGGCTCTCACAAGCTCCACAAGGGCAGGGGCTATCCCAGTTTTATTTACCATTTAATCCCAACTACATTTGGCAGTACTTAAAATATGATGGATGCTCAATACATTGTTTTTTTAATTTTTAATATACCATATTTTCGAGGACAGTTTTAAGTTCATCACTACTAAATTGAGTGGAAGGTGCAAAAAGTTTCCATATGTCCCCTTCCCCTACATGAGCATAGGCTCCCCTACTACCAATATCCCACATCAGAGTGGAACATTTGTTCCAATCAATGAATTTACATTGACACATCATTATTATCCAAAGTCCATAGTTAACATTAGGGTTAACTCTTGATGTTGTACATTCTATGTGTTTGGACAAATATATAATGACATGTAACTGTTTTGCCTATTCATCCCTCACTCCCCCAACCCCTTGCAACTACTGATCCTTTTACTGTCTCCATAGCTTTGCCTTTTCTAGAATGTCATATTGTTGGAATAATATAGTAAATAGCTTTCTCAGATTTGCTACTTTCACTTAGTAATATACATTTAAGTTTCCTTCATGTCTTTTCATGGCTTAATAGCCAATTTCTTTCTAGTGCCAAACAATAATCCATTGTCAGGATGTACCATTATTTATTTATTCATTCACCCACCAAAGGACATCTTGGTTGCTTCAAAATTTTTGCTTTCATGTTACCATACACCAAACCACTAGGCAAACTGTCCTATCTGCTCCTGGTCATTAATCTGCTGAGACAGTGTATGTGTGTGTATGTGTATGTGCATGGATGCATCCATGCACATATGTGCTGAGGGAGGGGGAAAGCAGAGGAGCATGATAAAAATGTACTAGAACCATAGCCTAAGATCTCTCTCATTGCTACATTTTATTCCTCTCTAGCCACTGTGTTCTGCTCCCCAAATTTGATATCCAAATATAGCTACATCTTGCTATGGAGTCCACTACTATTATTACAAGGAAAAACAGTAGCTCCATATTAATATTTAATATATCCCTAGTTATAAGCCTTCCAAATATGAAAACATAGCAAATCTACAATAATTTAAAGTGGTATACATACAAATAGAATAATGTCAAATCATGAAAAAAAACTCAAATGCATAAGGAATTTAGTACATAATAAGAGCCATTTAGGTTGGGAAAGAAATAAACCAGTGAACAAACAGAATTAGTGCTGATATATGAAATTTGGGGGGACAAAAGATGACTCTTTATACCTTACACTAAAATAATTTAAAAAGTCCCAAAACTGTTAATAATTTAAAAGTAAACTATAAAAAATCTAAAAGAAAATATGTGATTTATTTAAACAATCTAGGAGTAGGGAAGGGCCTCCAAAGAATAATACAAAACCCTGAAACTTTAAATATAGTGATATTTGACCACATAAAAATAAAACCATTTTAGTCATTTATGAAAAGCTAAAAAATAGTCACGAGATAAATGATATATTTGCAAAATATATTTGCAATTCATATCACATGAAAGGAATACATTTTCCTAATGCATAAAGAGTGCTCAGAGACCAATAATAGCAAACATCACTAACACATTTGAAAATGGTCAAATTATATGTACATAGTTTATGGAAAAATACAAATGGGTCTTTAAAATAAGAAATGATGTTCAATCTCACCCATAATGGGAAAATATACTGAGATGCCATTTCGCTGTTAAAAATGGGCAATGATCCAAAGTTTGAAAATTCACTCAGATGATGAAGGCGTGGGAAACAAATACTCTCGTATATTTCTGATTCTACCTTGCTATAAGTGCTACAGGAGGACAAATTGGAAACACTTATCAAAATTACACAGGTACATAACGTTTGACCTAGTAATTCCACATCCTTGTACCCAAGCAAGAGATATACTTGTGCATGTACTTGTGCTTGTTTTCTTGCAAGCCCCCTCCACATCAGAAGGGAGTCGTTAAATAAGGCATGGCATAATACATTTCACAATGGAATACCATGTAATCGTAAAAGAAGATGACAGAGTTCTTTATATTCTTTATCTTTATGAGATATGTCATCAAGACATAAGTGTATATTAAAAAGTACACAATTTTGATTGAAACAGAAACACAACAGCACATAGTATTTGACTCTATTTATAAGGCATTCAAGACAAGGAGGAACTAAAATATGGTGATAAAATTGAGAATAACGATAATCTGTGGAGAGAAGACGGAGAGGCACGAGAAAGACATTGGGGTGCTAGAAATACATACCTTCATTCATGGGCGTATACTTGAATAAAAATTCATCACGCCATACACAAAACTTCTACACTTTACTGTACATGGCCTCTTATTTACAAAACAAATATACAAGCAAGATGCAGAACATTATGTATAACAGTCTATACTTTGTGCAAATAAAAAAAAAAGAGAGAGACAATATGTCTCTACATGCATTTGTTTATACAGACATAGAATATCTCCAGAAGGCTCCACAAAAGATTGATAACACTGGTTGCATCCCTTCTGGGTGGCTAGAGGATGGGATGAGAGGGAAACTCACCATATACCACTTGCTACTTTTGCATTTTAAATTATGTGAATATATTACCTTACCAAAACATACAATGAATTAAAAACACATCACCTAGAATTGTCCAAGACCTCTTGGGCTTACTCAGTGCTACTTACAAATGCCAGGCCCAGAGAAAACTAGAGGGTCTAAAGTCAGCCCTCTTCTAACATTGTCTCTCACGCCACAAGGTGTCACTATTGAAGGCTGGGCCTGTGACATCTGACAGGCTCTGGTCCACTCCAGCCCTCTACCACTTCTCAGGCAGGAGTCATCACAGTTGCTTAGTCCCTCAGGTGGACCAAGGTCAGATACTCAATACTCTGCTTTATTCATTCATTTAACGATATTTGCAAGTGCCTATTAGGTATGTATCGTGTGTTTTAGGAATATAAGCCTCTACATCTCAGGGAACCAGACAAGCAAATGAACAAATAAATACATAATATGTCAGATGGCAATCGGTACAAGAAAGAAAAACAAGACAAGGTACAGAGATAAATTATCAAACAGAGGAGGGGCTCAGGGCGAGTCCTGGCTATTCTAGGTGGGTGGCTTATGGGAGGTCTTGCTGGTGAGGTGCTATCTCAGATCTGAATGTAGCAAGCAAACAAGCATTGTGAATACCGGGAAGGAGAAATTGAAGCAGAGAGGACAGCAGATGCAAAAGTCCTGAGGTCAGCGCATGCCTGCCATGGCTAAGAAACGCCAAAAACGCCAGTGTGGCTGGAGCAAGCAGCACCGAGTAGGGAATAGTAGCAATAAGGAATGACAGGTAAGCAGAGGCCAAGATCACGGAGGACCTTGGAGGCCATGTAAAGACTTAGACTTTTACTCTGTACAGAATGGGAAACTCAAGGAAGGTTTCAGCAGAGAGAATCAGGAGATGATTTTTTGGACCTATTTAATGGAGATATCAGGCTGGATATACAAGTCTGGGCTTCAGGAAAGAGATACAGGCTGAAGATATAAATATGGAAGTCATCAGGTTTCTCTTCCCTCCAAATGAATTACTCTTTACGGGTCATTGGGTTCTCTGGGACTCCTTATTGCCAGTACATTTTGGTCAGGTCCAATTCACTCAGCCAGGTTCCATAACTTCACACCATGGAATGTCTGGATATCTACTGTTCTATCTCAGAAGGCAAACTAGTCTATCCCTACCTGAACACTCCACATGTCAAAGGACTAAGGAGTACAGCTTTTGCTAAGTTTAATACACGTGTCCAGTGTACATAAATTCAGTTATATGCTTTTTCTAGGATCATAGATGCATATTCACCTTAATGTTTACATTTCCTTAATCAGGAGGAGACCCTTAACTAAATCTCTGAACTAAAAAGGGCTGCTTTGTCTACCCAAACATAGCTATATCGATGGCTTAATGTCACTAAAAGTTTTAATGTAAGCCTAAGACTCCCTTGACATTTTTATGACCTTTACCATCTTTTTTAGATTTCATGAACATTTTTCCATCATTGTCTATTCTTTCCTCACTAACATCTAGATTATCCATTTGTTCCTCATTAAAAATATATGCCCTCCAACCTTTAAGGCATACCCTTCTCATGATCAGCTGAATGACCGTGAAAAAGTCACTTCATTTCTGTAAGCCTCGGTTCCTTACTTAGTAATTCATCTTTATCTCTAAGAATCTACTTACATATTTTTTTTTTTTTTGAGACAGAGTCTCACTCTCTTGCCTGGGGCGACTGTCGTGGCGTCAGCCTAGCTCACAGCAACCTCAAATTCCTGGGCTCAAGCAGTCCTACTGTCTCAGCCTTCCGAGTAGCTGGGACTAAGGCATGAGCCACCATGCCCAGCTAATTTTTTCTATATATATTTTTAGCTGTCCAATTAATTTCTTTCTATTTTTGGTAGAGATGGGGTCTCAAACTCCTGAGCTCAGAACGATCCGCCCGCCTCGGCCTCCCAAGAGTGCTAGGATTACAGGCGTGAGCCACCGCGCCCGGCCTACTTATATATTTTTAATTACATCTTTCTGTAGTTTTTTTACTTAAATTGATGATGATGAAGATGATGATACTTCCCTGGTGATACTCTGGTGAATTAGAGGCTTTTTATGTTCTTTGCAAGGCAAGAAGGAAAAAGTTTGGCAAGTGAAGAGGGGAAGTATGAAAGGAACACAGTAGCATGTGCATAGTAGAAAGAACATATGTATTATTATTATTAACGTGAATGGCTCATTGATTAACTAGCTGTGTGACCTTGGGGAAATACTTAACCGCTCTGAGACTCTGACTGATAATCTGTAAAACATAGACAATAATAATTCTATTCATGAGACTGTTACAAGAAATATCTAAATGTGGGGAGGATAAGCACTTAGTACTGTACCAGGTCTGATACCTTGACATGACACAAAACACTTGGTAAGCTTAGAGGATAATTAACCTCATCACCAATAGGGAGGAAGCTTGGCTTGAGTAGGGCAGACGGAGATTCCAGGGAGGAACTGAGCGCCAGGTAAGGACAAAGCAGGAATTTAGATACCAAGGCCAAGGAAATTCCCACTTTTCAGAAGTTAAGCAAAAGAAGGTAGATATGAAGGAGATTCAGGCTTAGAATAGCAGTATTTTGTCCAGGTCAAATTTGAAAGAAGATGTATTGAGTTCGGTTGCACGAGGGAGGAGATAGAACATAGTAATCGAGAGGTTGGGTTTTGTGCAAAGACAGACTTGGGTTTTAATCCTGTTTCTGGGACATACTGGCTGTATAACCGTAGTTCCCCAAACCTCAATTCCTCATCCATAAGGAAAAAGAGAAAAAATGATAAAACTTGATCAACAAGCCCCACCCCAGATCCCCGATGGCCATGATGCTCATGATGGCATGACGAGAGGTGTCACGAGAGCCAGGCTGCCATGGGAAGAGGTAGGCAGGCCCCAGGGGCAGACCCGTCTTGAATACTAGCTTAAATATTTATTGTGCAACTTTAGACAAGTTTCTTAATCTTTCTGACCCTGAGTTTCCTCACGTATTCATTGGGGCTAATAATAACTTCTACTAAGATAAGGTAACTAAAACACCATTACAATGACTGGTACATAATATGTGCTCAAAAAATCATGATCACTGTTGTTTAATGTTGCTCTTTCCAGGCATTGGCTACACGTTGGGAGCATAGTTAGTGGTCAAGAATACATTTCATCCCATCTTTCAGATATTTAAAGACCAGAAAGGATATGGTGCCATGTCCATATCCACTCTGGTCTCTTCTTCAGTTCTTTAGCTATTTCCCCGTGACAAGATTTCCTAACATGACTATCACTTGAGGAGCTCTGTTTTTTCAATACCCCTTTGAAATATGGCGCCCAGAATGGAGATGATACTCAGCCATGATGTGATCAACCTGGAATATGACAGGATGAGAATTTGGCTTTGACCTTAACACTGTACTTCAGCTAACCAGCCAACATTTCTATTGGTTTCCTTATTCCTGCAACAGTCACAAAGAAAACTACAGTGGAGGCGCTGAACTCATTGATACAGTGCATAGCCTGAAAAAGAATTCAGTGATTTTAGGCAAGCTTAAAAATAAAGAAGCAAAGATTCTGTATGAGGATCCAGAGTAGAATCATGGAAGCAAAAAGAGTCTACTATATCTCCTTAATTCTGTAGGCAGTCAGAATCACTCTAAATTAGTACCACCAAAAAGATAAATGTTTCCATCTGGGGGAGAAAAAGCCATTAAAATGACTAAGAATAGAAATACTTAACCAAGAAGAAATAAACTTCAAGTATATTTTAAAGGCAAACTCCACAGGAAAGTTGAGAAAATCTTCATTATTAATGCCAGATATTTTTTTCAGGTACATAAATCCTACCAGAGGAATAAAGTGGAATGAGAACAGATTTATACCCTCCTAATAAGGCAGAGTCTTCCACCTTCTGCTGATGCCTGCAGATAAACCAGTGAATGGGTCATCAAAAGCAGCAGTTCTACAACAATCAACAGGTAGTCACTGTAACTTCAGAAATTAGACCATCTCCTTTTTAAATTAATATAAAGAGTTTTAAAATATAAATTATATTCTCTGAACATTCACATGAACTGTTTTCTGCTCTTTGATTTCTTTGCCTAGGTGTGAGTGTCAAAGGCCTGAGAAGTCACAGCTGGATTACGGAGATGAGCTTAGCATGAAAGTCACATTTTGTTTTATAAAAGAAGCTCAAGCATCAGGGTTTGAATGGCTCGGCACCTCTTTAATCAAACCAGGGCTGCTCAGTTCAGGGCTTTGTAAGTGAGCTAATTAGTAATGTGCCAGAGACTTACCTGGTTAATCGAATGATTAATCACTTGGTGGACTTCATTCCTCTTGTTTCCTGGCTGTCTTTGGCTTCTGTATTTGGTGTTTTTGTATTTTTTTTTAAATTAGCATTTTAATAGCTGGCAGTCACCATTCAGAGTAAAAAAAAATGGCACAGTCACATTTTAACCATTTTTTGTACGAACAAAAACGAGACAGAGGGGGTTCTTTTCTAGGACTGACTATGGCTTGATCAAGAAATGCTAAGCCATTTCTGAGGAAATAAGGTACTTGGGGAGAAGAGGATTTCAAGCTCTATGGAAAGTTTGTAATTTCCTTTACATATGCAATCCTGGTTGGAGAAAATATTTCTGAAAATCATATGACTGCAAATCAGCTAATTGGATTTCCACGTTTATTCCTTTTGTTAATTTAATTTTTACTATTTAAAGTAACTTTTAAAGAGACAGGAAAAGTTGGCCATTTTGACCAACTCTAATAATGAGGAATAAAATTGAATATTTCATAGTTTCGTTGAACAAATTAATAAAGTATGTGCTATAGCTTGAATGTTTATCCCCTCCAACCTCATGTTGAAATTTAATCCCCCATGTAGTAGTGTTGGAAGGTGGGGTCTAATGGTGTTTTGGTCCTGCGAGCAGATCATTTATGAAGGGCTTGGTGCCATTCTTGCAGTAGTGGGTAAGTTCTTGCTCTGTTAGTTCTCATGAGAGCTGCTTGTTAAAAGGATCCTGGCACCTCCTCTTCTCTCTCTCTCTCTCTCTCTCTCTCTCTCTCTCTCTCTCTCTCTCGCCCTGTGATCTCTGCACACACTGGCTCCCCTTTACCTTCCACCATGAGTGGAAGCAGCCTGAAGCCTCCACCAGAAGCTGAGAAAATCTGCACACCATGCTTCTTGTATAGCCTGCAGAACTGTGAGCTAATTAAACCTCTTTTTTTTAAATAAATTACATAGTCTCAGGTATTCCTTTATAGCAACACAAATGAACTAAGATAATAAATTAACTTTAAGTTTCTCTTAAATGCTTTCTGGAACAGAGCATATTAAAAAAAAGAACAAATGCATTTAGCAGAAATGATCTAGCTATTAATGTTTAGATAGCCAAATTATTAATGAGCTCAATTATATTTAGAAGATTATAATATAATAGCCAGATTTCAATTTAATATCTTAAAATAGTTGTCATAAAAACATGTAAACAGCTAAGGAGTATAATACATCCATCAGTTGCTGTAATGTGCTCCATTATGTCACTACGATCATGCTTGGCCATCTGCCCTCCCACCCTGTCCGTATGATTAGTCAGCACATCCTCATAGCCCTGTGGATCTTCACCATGCACCATAGGAGAGCATCCTCTGATGATCCCAGTGGCATTTTAAGTGGATGAAAACATAACAACAATTATAAATTTGTTCACAATAATTCCCTTTTCTGGTTGCTTCCTAAGTTTGGACTTCAGTGTAAATTATCTTCCATTGTCACACATACAGAATTCCTATGTGTAGTACACACAAGATAATCAAATAAATATTTTGCTTTTTTAAGGGCCAGTAAAGCTGGATATTGAATGTAAGTGTAAACGGCATAAGGGCCAATAGACTTCCATTCTGTAAAGCTAGTGATTCTCAGCTCTTCTAGAAACAGCAACATTTCTAGCTGGAGTTTTTCAAACTACATGGCTTGTCACCTCTTCAAAGTCCCTGATCTTTAGACATAATAAGCCACTGTTTCTGATGGCAGAGGGTCAAGCCCCTCAGGTGGTGTGTGAGTGTATGTGTGCAAGCACATCTATGTGTTTGGGTCAGGAGAGTGCTGAAGTGTGATAAATATTATTAGATACACTAAAAAGCAAACAGAAGTTTTAAGCAAGGGAGTATCCTTATGATATTAGCACGAAATGGAGAAAACATTGCCACGTTGAGAATCCAATTGGAAGGATTATATTTCATTTATTATTTCTTTTTAACTGCTGTCTCAGAATGGTCAGATCTTCTAGAATCTATAATACAGGCAGAAATTAGTTCTTGAGAAAAATTCTTCGATTATAAAGAAGATTCATAAAAGGAAGGATTATCAACAAATGCTTCTAAGTTAAAATACTCTTCAATAACTGGAAAACAAAGCCATCAAAAGAGAACTCAGAATAAAAACTAAGTATTCACCTTATTCTCCAGACAGTTTGTCCACCCAAGTAGAGATCCTGAGGGAGAAAATGCAGCAACTTCCTGAACTGGGCATATCCTGTGGTCAAGAGCAGCCCCAGAAGTATTAAAAAATAGGTCAAGTTATCCACTTTTTCTCCTTCAATTTTAGCCATTCCAATCTACCAGCCACCAGAATTATCTTCTAAAAACACAATACACTCCTAGTCTTCATGATAAATTCAAGCTCCTTTGGACATGTTGCAAGTTGCCCGTGGTCTTTTCCTGTTGTCTTCCTCAGCCTTATTTCCATCTTCCCTCCACCCACACTTTCTGCTTCTGGGTCACATTAACCCAAACTACCAAAAATGGTGTGACAGTTTGTCCCCACTGGACACAGGAATTTCAATCATCTTCGAGATTTCTCCACCAAACAATTCCTGGACTTCCACAGGCGGTATCTCATCAGCATCAAGGTGCTCCTGCTCCTCTGCAGCACCCAGCCAAGCCCTAGACCAAGGTTCCACGGCTGTTTCACCTCTGCTCTGCCAAGCCTCACCTGCAATGACCCAATGGCTTCAATGTACCAAAGACTCAAAAATTTGGCAATATTATGGCCAAATGGAGAAGAATATTCCTTTTATGTAAACCTCTAAGAATGGGGGAAGGAGTACCCAAATGTATGCCTCTTATCCCAAAGTTTGCAGAGATTTAAACAAAGCAGCTTTTTTCATTTTTATGTATGGTAGCTCTGTACGCCCTAAGACCCACCTTTCAAAAAAGCCTAGGGCAGGCTAGGAGACAACCCCACATGGCAGCCAGAGCAGAAGGTTTTCTTAGGAGTCTGCTATTCCCTCCCAAAACCTGAGGCCACTCTGCTAGTTCTGCAGACATGCCCAAATGTGTCTGTCTGGATCCCACAAGTGAAAACATCATGATTTCTTCCACAGGAGGATCCTCAATGCCCCCCAAAATAGAGTTCCATCAAGTCCATGTCTGAAGTTTTCCCAACATTCTCAGACATGCCTGGACCTGTGAGCAGACATGGCTCATGCTCTAACTGAGACCTGGACACACCTTAATTTATGGATTGGGTAGGAGAAAAATGCATCTGCAAAAAAAGGAAATATTTGAACCACATCTTGAAGGAAGAGTCAGATTTAAGAAAACATCATGGCAATAACTCATGAAGAGGAAGCATGACAGAGAAAACAGAATCATTATAGAGACCAAATATCAAATGAATCCATTTTAATAAAAGTGTGATGTCAAAGTACCTAGGGAAGGATGTACTGGCATTCTTTGAGGTCATATTGACTCATAATAACAACTAAATTAATATTGGTGAATGAATGAATGATTGGGTGAATGGTTTCATTTTCTTTAAGGGTAGGGAGGATTCACTTTCAGTCACTTTTTAAGAGGATTTTCTTCCCTTCCTAGTGTTTTAAATACAATGTTGGAGGTTTATGTGCTGTCCAAAAAAATGAGAGATTGCTCCATGATATCACCATCCTTACAGGTGGCTGTTCTGTGCATAATGTTGCTGGGCAAACTGGTTCTTCACCATCTAGCAGGTAACGATACTCCAGGTGAGCACAGAGGTACTCTCCAGCAGTCCTCTCCATTCACCTGAGGCCCAGCCACAGAACCGATGTCTGCTCCCAAAGCCTCAGGGTTAGCCACAGGCCTCCACGATCCTCTCCCAGACAAAGTCCCATGTTTGATGCTTCATACACATAGGTCATGGGTCTCCACCACTCACGGAAATGCCAAAAACACTACCTAACCCTATCTCACCCAGAGAAGAGGGAAAGGGAAATCCATCCTTTCACCTCTGGATGAATCCTTTCTATTTCCTGAAACCACAGCACCAGCCTCTCTCCATGAGTTTATGAGCCCAAATAGAATTGTGCCTGTGTTTCTTCAGGTGCTTCATGATTTCTATTTTTAACCTTGACACATACAAACCATTAACAATCCCTTAGACAAGGAACCCAAACTCAGAATGGAGAGATGTAGCTCTTTCATTATGGTAAGGAAGAGGAAAACACCTCTTGTCCTTTCAAATCTCTTAGAGTAGCCAGAACCAAACCCAAAATAATGTTACAGCATGTTATTTTTCCCCCACCGTCACACTAATTCCCATGATACTGTGGATAATGGTGTCCAGCAAAAAAACTCTGCATTGTGAGTCAGAAGGCTCCATCATCATGGACCCCCTTCAGCACTCATGGCTCCATTCTATCTTGTGCACAAGTTGTCCTATGGACCTCCCAAGACTGTCACAGAGATTAAATAAGAAAAGGCATTTTGTAAATGCTGGGGGCTAGGCAAGGAGTGCTTGCTAGTGTGGTGTGGACCATGCCAACAATCAGCAGAAATTTGAATTAGCTGTGCCTGCTCTCTGTGACTGAAAAGAATGTCCTCAGAGTTCCAGTAACCCAGATGGGGCCTCAGAAGAAGTGTCCCATCTCCTCACAGGCCATTGTCACCATTACCCCACAATCCTGGAAGGAGAACGGGCCCTAGTGGTGACCCACAAGAAATGCCAGGCAGAAATGCAATCCTTGAGTCATTGTAGGGCAAGAAAGCAGGTCGATTACCTGCACAATGTTTGCCATGGGGCCTGAGCCCTGGAAGGCAGCTTTGTTCAGCCACCAGGTAAGCTGCAAGAAGAAGGTGCTTCTCCAGCCACTGCCACCAAGACCTGCACAAAGCACTCATTCAGAGACCCAGCCCTGGCCATGCCCTCTGATTCTGCCTCTGACTTATTGGGTTGCCTGTACAGAGATCATTTCCCCACCTGCACCCCGCCCCATTCCTGACCCTGCTACTGCACAATGCCACTCAGAGGGCATGAGTAGAATATTACATTCCAGAGAGAAAAGGCAATGCTCAGGCTAAAAAGACCAGGCTGCAGTTGAGGACACTCCCCTTTCACCACAGAGGTTTCAGTGTCCCTGCAAACAATAGGCCTCTGTGCAGTCCCATCTCCTAATGCAAGGACTACTTACATGTTTTCAGCTTTGGAAACTTCAAACTGCTCAGTCCCCAGAAACAAGGAAGTGTCTGTCTAGGAGGGAAAAGGAGAAAGGAGGTGCAATGTGTCCCTTCAAAATAATCTCCTAACCGAGTTTGTTTATTCCCATGGGCAATGCCAGGTTTTTTCCAGTTTATTCTTTAATTCATTTAAGTAGTTGATATCTATAGATCACCTACTATATGGTAGGCATCTTGCTAAGACATGCGTATCCCTAGAGAGAAAGATTAAATAAGACTTCCCTGCCCTCAAACAGATAGTGTCCAAGCATCTGAAATTCACTAATGTTGTGAATTAGTTATGTATAAGTATCATTTTCCCTACTCACTTCTACACTTCACATTTGATCTTCATTCTGTCCTGGCTCCTGAATCCCTTCTGATTTATCATCACGTGAGGATAAGAGTCAAAATGTTAGGTTTCCCAGGCACTCTCCTACTAGAGGGAATGCAAAATGGTATAACCCTTGTGGGGGATAATCTGGCAATATATTTTAAAAACTACATACATATTTACCCTTCAACCTAGCAATAGTACTTCTAAGAACTCTGAATATATACCTCTAATAACATTAACCTATATATACATAAGGTTATCTAGTACAGCATCATTTTTATTTGAAAAATATTGGAAACCACCTATGCACATCCAAGAATAGGAGACCTGTCAAATAAACCACAGTATGTACACACACACACACACACACACACACACACACACACAGTGGAGTACTATACTGCTGTCAAAAAGAATGATGGTCTCTACACACTAACATGAAGTAATTTTCAGGACATATTGTTAAGTGTCAAAAGCAAAATGCAAAATGCCACATACAGAAGGATGTCTTTTGTGCAAAATAAGAGAGGAAATAAGAAAACATAAAAGTCTCTGCTTATGTTCACCCAAAAAAAGAAAGAAAAGAAACAAAAAATAGAAAGGAAAGGATAAACCAAAGAACAATTAAGTTGGTTAACTACAAGGGTAAGGGAACAGGGAGGAAGAGATACAGAAGAGAGTAACACTCCTCTGAGTAGAGCTGCTTATAGAGTTTTGACTTTTGGAAGCATGTTAATGTTCTACATATTCTGGAAAATAAAATATAACCAGCAGAGAAGGGAAGGGCAAAAAATTCTGAAAGCAAACCATAAAAATCAACTCGAGTGTGCTTCAAATGAATTGTATAATCTTACTGAAGGGAGAAAAAAAGTACAAAAGCATAATCCAAGCAACATGAACACTGCATTTAACTACATATATGCTCAGTTTTAGGAAAGGTGGAGAGGGGAAAACTATAAATTCTGAACCCTTTTTAGTAAGTCTGTTTTTTGCAGTGGTTTAGGTGAAGCAATTCTGAACCTATTTTAGGTACATTATAGGAGTGAGCAAATAATTAAAAGTTTTGATGTTAATGAGGTCCAGCGTTTTCATTGTGGAAGAAGAGATGTGCAAATATGGAATGGAAGAAGGAATTAAAGAATCCTATGGGATAGAATTGGAATTGGAGGTTATTAGTATGGATTCAGGGTTTCAAATACATATATGTATGTGCACACATATCTTTCCTGGATCTGTCTGCTGAAAGAGTCTAGAAGCAAAGAAACTCCAGTAGCAATTAGCGTACTCAGCTCCCCAAGTTTTGTCTCTAATGCCATTCCCCACTGGATTGAATCAGGACACCACAGAGAAATGACTGGTTTAAGAGCTGGGGCAAGATGTGTATGAGTCTGGAAAAACAAAGAAAATCTATGGAAATATTTCAGATTTCAGGAGACTAAAGATACATGGCAACTGAATGTAATTATTTGTGTCAGAAAGTAGGGTAGTACTCAAAAAGTGGTCGAGAACATGTTACAAGTAAATAGGAGCCAGCTTGAAGGGGCTCCCACTGACCAAATATGAGGTTATTTGGGCATCCAATTAATTAACGGCAGTGATGAATTATAGAATATTAAAATTGGAAACCATGGGTCCATTTTGATAATAAATCTATAGATAGACAACAAAGAAAGGGAAGTCATGAATTGCTAAGTGATGAATGGTAAGTATGGAAGAAGTTCTGAAATTGGAAAAGTCATCATTTTGTAACTATCATAATAAGATTGGTTCAGGCAAAGAATACTCAGTTGGTGCTAAATCTATGGGGAAATTTTGATAAGGAGAAGAATACAAATTTACATGGTCTTAAATTGTCCCCCCACATTTTGCTAATTAGCAAGAAAAAGGGGGAAATAGTAACTACACAGTAGACAAGTCAGACATGAATTTGACTGGGAGATCAAAGTTAACAAGACCAATGAGGGGCAGATGGACATCATGTACTTCCAAATGCAGTGCCCTGAGAAGGACACTACATCACTTATGTGGCCTGGACTGCATAAATTAAAGCTAATTATTAGGAAATATAAAATCAGCCATCCCCCAAATTAGGTACATTCTGTTCTAAGGGGGAAGGAGGCTGTATTTTTTTTAAATGTCAATATCATAAAAGACAAAGAAAGCTTATGGAAATGTTTCAGATTTAAGGAGACTAAAGATACACAGCAACTAAATGCAATACTTGACCTTGACTGGATCCTATAATGGAGGTAAAAAAATTCTATAAAGGTTTTTATTGGGTCAACTGACAAAACTGGAATGATAATAGTAGGTTGTCAATATATTATATTATATTATAAGCATTTACTGAAATTAATGACCATATTGTGGTTATGGAAGAACATAGCATTATTCCTAACAAGTAGACATTGTAATATTTAGGGTGAAGGATATAATATATGCAACTAACCCTCAAATGGTTCAGAAAAAATTCTGTGTATGTGCGTATGTGTTTGTATGCGCGTAGATGTGGGAAAGAGGGAAGAAATGGTAAAACAAATGGGGCAAAATGTTAAAAATAAGAAAATCTGAGTAAAGGGCACATGACTATCTTTTACACTGTTCTTATTCTGTGATTTTTCTTCAAGTTTAAAGTTATTTTCAATTTTTTTAAAGGCTGATTTTTAATATTGGGTTTTCAGTGATTACATTTCAGGAGAGAAGTGTGAACCTGATTACTCAGACTGTGCTCCAGTGAATATCAGCACCTCTAACTGCAGCAGCTCTTAGGCTACACATGGGCTCCTCCTAAAACCATTCTCTTAAGATCTGACAGATAAGGGATGCATCCTGGGTGCGAGCTTCATTCAGCGCACAGAAGGCATGGCAAAGGAAGTTAAAGGGTGTCCTCAATCAGACTAGGACTGTTTGGAACCTGAGTCACCTTATGTCACTTGGAGTAAGAATAACTTCCACATTGTGCACCAGAATTATACTAACAACTTCATGCATATTGTCTCATTTAATCCTCATAACACTGAGAGAAGAGTAACAATGTCCTTGGGAAGGAAACTGAGATATAGGGGGCTTAACCTGTGAGAAATGGCCGGGCCAAGACTGGAATCCTGTCTAGTTACAGAGCTCCTGAATCTCTGATGTATTACCTCCCCCAGAGGTAGAGAAACCAGGCCCATGTGGCCAATCTTACATCATCTCTAGCTTTTGGTTCAGATACTACATACTCTACAAAGTCTTCCTTGAACCCCAGGAAGGCATTGATGTTGCTTTTCCTATTCTCCCATCTCACTTGGCACACATCACTGAAATATTTGATAATCTTGTTGCTTTATTGTTTTTGCATTTTTTTTTTACTTTCTGGACTTCCTTAAGAATCTTTCTTTTATAGATTCCTAGCACCTATCACAAGGCCTAGTCCATTATAGATATTCTATAAATACTATTAAAGTTATCTTGGGTTTTGATAAATACCTACTAAGGCTTTAAAATAGCTCTATAGTACTCTCATTTCATTCACATAGAAATTGAGGTTTAAACTTGAGCCTTGAATCAACAGCTTGATGAGACTTCTTGCAGAGGCTAATATGATCTTAAACTTCAATCATAGGAGAATCATACATATAAAGAAAAAATGAATGACTTAATCTACTACAGTTAGTCAGGCGAAGCCCAGACACTTAAACTGAGTTCTACATCCACATGAAGGTAGATGGAGTTAGACTGGATGGAGCCTGAGAGCAGGACGAGAGTAGATGGTGCTCAAAGCCAACGCCACGTGAGTGGAGATAGAAGGTTAATGACAACTCGAACACGTGATGGCTATTTTCAAACAGCTCAGTACATTCAACTTTTCTAATTGAGCACCAAAAGGTGAACTTCAGCTAATGGATAGATGTCACTGGGAGAAGTATTTTGGTTTACACAATAAAAATACATTCTTTTGTACAGCTGTCCGAACATGGAGTGAGCTGCTTCAGATAATAGTGAGCTCTCTGTCACTAGAATTAAGCAGGCAATGGATGAAAGACCACATGCTAGGAATGTTGAAAAGCAGATTTGATGAAGAGAGAAGACGGACAGATGAAGAGAGTAGTCTAGATTCATGTGGCTCCTAAATGCTGGTCTTTGGACCAATATAAATCTACCACAGCAAAATAAGCAAAAATATTGACAAAGTAGCAAGATTTTCACAATACTGCAGTGATTCAACTTAAATTATTGTCCTTTGTTTCAAAATTATGCTTTTCGGTGTTAAATTTCTTTTTTCTAATGAAACGAGAATGATAGGAGATAGGTTTCTTTAGTGCCTTGACTTGATTCAAAAAATAATAATAATAGTTTGACAACTCTGTGCTGTTGCCAAAATGTCTTTTAAAATTATAGTAACCTATAAAATTCAAAAGTCCACCAGCTAATGGACTAGGCAATCTGTGAGGTTCTCTCTCCTCCCAAGAGTGAATGACTGCATCTCATAGACTCTGAACTCCAAGTCTCAGTGACCAGGCTCAGCAGAAATTCACTGGTTCAAGTCATAAATGCCTGGCTTCACGTCATGGTTCAGCTACTCACCAGCTAAGAGACTCTGAGAAAATTGCTTAAAAGTTTGAACCCCAGTTTTTTCATCCTTAATATAAAGATCAAAATGAAATCCTACACTGCCAGATCACAGGCTTTGGAGAAGCCCAAAACACATAGGCTTGTGTGATTGATAACAAAAATTCATTATGCTACTTCCACCAAAAGGCGGAATCTACTTCTATATCCTTTATGTCTGTATTGGACTGTGTTGCTTTGGTTAAAAAAAATGTAGTAGAAGCAACATTCCGAGCCTGGGCCTCAAGTGCTCATTTGCTGTTGGTCTTGGAATACTCCCTGTCTGCCATGTGAACAAGCTCAGGCTGGCCTGATACTTAATAAAACCCAGTCCCTCCTACTGCTCCAGTCCATAGCTGGCCAACCGCCAGAGAGGCCATTCAAGATCAGCCAGTCTCAGCAAGGCCTCCGACTGACTACACATGCAGGAGAAGCCCAGTTAATATCATTCCAAAACATCAAATGCTGGTGAGGATGTGAAGAGACAAGAACACTCTTACATTGCTGGTGGGATTGCAAATTAGTACAACCCTTGTGGAAAGTAATGTGGAGATACCTCAAAGAATTAAAAATAGAAGTACCATTTGATCCAGCAATCCCATACTAGGCATCTACCCAAAGGAAAATAAAGTCATTTTATAATAAAGACATCTGCACTCGAATGTTTACAGCAGCACAATTCACAGTTGCAAAGATGTGGAACCAACCCAAGTGTCCATCAATACATGAGTGGATTAATAAAATGTGGTATATGTATACCATGGAGTACTACTCAACAAGAAAAAACAATGGTGAACTAGCACCTCATATT
>CAUYSK010105306.1:0-30163 GCA_963575035.1 Avahi laniger
TTGGAGAAAGTTCCATGGGCTGATGAGAAGAATGTAAATTCAGCTTTATTTGGGTGGAATGTTCTGTAGAGATCTGTCAGACCCTTTTGTTCAAGAGTTCTGTTTAAGTCCATTATTTCTTTGCTTATTTTCTGTTTGGAATATCTGTCCAGTTCATTCAGTGGAGTGTTGAAATCCCCTGTTATTATGGTGTTATTGTTTATCATGTTGTGTAGATCTGTCCAGTTCTGTCAGTGGGGTGTTGAATTCCCTGGCTATTATGATGCTGCTGTTTATCACTTTATTTGGATCTAGCAGGGTTTGTTTTATGAATCTGATTTCACGTGTGTTAGGTGCATAAATATTTATGATTATTATGTCTTCTTGTTGAATTTCTCCCTTTACCATTATACAATGACCATCATTATCTTTCTTTACTACTGTTGATCTGAAGTCTATGTTATCTGATATGAGGATAGCTACATCAGCTTCCTTTTGGTTTCCATTTGCATGGAATACTTTTTCCATCCCTTCACTCTGAGTGTGAATGTGTCCTTTTGGGTTAGATGTGTTTCTTGAAGACAAGAAATACTTGGCTTGTATTTTTTTATTCATTCAGCCAGTCTGTATCTCTTGAGTGAGGAATTCAAGCCATTCACATTTATTGAAAGAATTGATATGTAAGGTGATTTCAGTTTATCCTGTTGGGTACGACCTTGTTGCTTTGTTTTACCTCTTGAGCCATTATGATATACGGGCTCTGAGTTTAAGTTTTTGAGTGATTTTACAATGGTGAGTGTCTATTGTGCTGATCCATGTATAATGCAGTTCTGAGTGCTTCCTCCAGGGCAGGTCTGGTCTTGACAAATTCCCTCAGAGTTTGTTTGTCTGAGAAAGTCTGTATCTCCCTAATATAAGAGACTTAGTTTTGCAGGATACAAAATTCTAGACTGGCCATTATTTTGTTTGAGAAGACTGAGAATGGGGCCCCAATCTCTTCTGGTTTGTAAGGTCTCAGTTGAGAAGTCTGCAGTTAGTCTGATGGCTTTCACTTTGTAAGTTACCTGATGTTTTCGCCTTATAGTTCATAGGAGTTCCTTCTTCTTATTGACTTTAGCCAGTCTGATGACTCTGTGTTGTGGTGATTGCCTCTTTGCAACGAATCTCCCGTGTTTCCATTGAGCTTCCTGTACCTGGATATTTAAATATCCTTTCACTGGGCTCTGAACCTCTCTGGGTTTGATCTGTACTGCTATCTTCTCTTCTTTACCTTCTTCTTTCTTAGCTTCACAGTTTCTCTTTGTGGGGTCCCCGGTTGTCTCAGTTGTCTCTCTTTGTGAACCACACCTGTACTGTGACTCTTCTCCACTTTCCTCAGTCCAACATTGTACCTTCCAGTCAGGCTGTTCCAATGAGCAATGTCTCTAGTCTGCCATCTTGGCTCTCTCACTCCCTGAAAACAATATTCTTTGCCACTAGTTTTTTACTGTACCAGCACTCTTAGTATCCTGCAAAGCAATTTTGCAATCTTCTGTGTCTTTAAGCATTTTTTGATTAGTTTGTTAAAATTTTTCAGCTTTTTTCTTCTGCATAGAAAATTTAAATTCATTTTTGAATGAAATATAAAACATAAAATGCATCTTGGCTCTTTGTAATGCAAAGTTTGGAGAAAAGTGCTCAACCAAGTAAACTTTTTTTTTTTTTTAATACCAAGACTTTGGGACATGCTATTTATTCTGCTAGAAACACTACCCTACTCCTCCTCCTCCACCCACATCTTCTCCCTACCTCAATTGTTCAATTCTTGGCTTAAAAATCAATATTCTTGAAAGCCTTTCCTCAACAGCTTCACATTATATTTGGCTTTGGATACACATTTTTTTATAGATGGTATTTTTCCTTATATCATTCATCATAATTTATAAAGATACATTTGAGAGGCAGATGCAGTATAGCAATTAAAAATATAAGCTCTAGATCCAGAGTGCCTGGGTTCAAATTCCAGCTCTGCTACTTATAGGCTATATGACCCTGGGCTATTAATTAACTTCTTTGTTCCTCAGTTTCTTCTTGAGTGAAATGGTACTAAAGATAATAATGACCTCATGGTATTATGAGGATTGAATGAGAAAATATATTTAAGTATTTAGCAAAGTGCTCCGACACATAATGGACACATTTATATCTATTTTATATTTGTGTTTAATTATTGGATGTTTATGTTTTTCATTAGACTATAAGCTCCATGTGCCTGTGAAAATCATTGTGCTCAGCTGATAATAGGCAGACTGAAATCATTTGTTGAATGAATGAAGTATAATAATAATGTGGCCATTTCAAATAGCTTAATATGTTTGACTACATAAACATTTTTATTATTTTAATTAGGCCTAAAATTCATGCATTTTATTATTTACTGTCATGCTTAAGAAATCTTATGAAACATGAAGATAAATATTCTTGGAAAGTGTACATTAATTAAAAATGACAAAAATGTGAATAGCTAGCTTTCTGATGCAATAGAAAAGTAGCTGTTTGTGCTGCATGTTAGTCTAGATTTTCTCTATACCTTTTTAGTTTAGAGATTTATGACAAAAAATCTTATTCAGTTGTCCCTTTACAATATATATTTTTAAATCATTCAATAGAACATTTGGAATTTTGTTGTTTTTGTTTGGCAAAGAGTACTTTGACAAGAATCTTAATTCATTGAAATGATGGTTGTGATGTAAAATTGATATCTCAAACTCATATTGAATTTGTCACAGGAAGGAATATACATTTTAATGATGTTAAGTTAATTGAGTTTATTTAGACATAGTCACAGTTGTGGTGGTCATATCAAACATGTTTTTTTTCATAAAAAATGTAAAGAAAATTTTACACTTAAGAAAGTATAATAAAAGACACCTATTCCTAAAGTGCAATATATATTTTTTAAATTCTCACATAAAAGAAAAATGAAAGCATTTTACTGGGCCTTCTTTCATTTTCTATTCAATCCAAATGGAAACAATGAAGTCCTGGATTACTATGCAAAACCATATGCCAGTTCTTAATGAATGCTGAACTTACATTCTCATTCTATTGTTCTTATAAGTAGTTATTTTCACATTAAGTTAAGCTTTATTTTTCTGCATGATGTATATCATTTTAAAAATAAACCATGTGAAATTTGAAGCAGTATCACTTTGACAATTTACATTACATCACAAACTGAATTTTATGCCAAATCTGATCTATACAAGCTGCAACTATGTTCAGCCAGTATTTGGTCTAGTTTGAATTTAATACCCAGCTGGCCTAAATCTGACAGACTTAATTTTATTAATTCAAGAAAAGTTTGCTCTGTTTTCCATATGTGCCAGAAACGATCATGGTTCATTGAGAAGACTGAAGGGAAGATTGCTAAATAAACCTTTATTAAGTATTGAAATGAAGGGCCACAGTGATAGGAACTCATACATTAAACGTTACAGATTTGTACCGATAAAAGCACCTAGCAAAAACAGTTTCACACTCTTTGCAAGTTATGATCGTTTAAGCAGCAGGACATAATTATAAGAAAGTGTGCTGTGCTCATTTGTATTTAATAATGTAAAAAAAACAATCCACAGATTGGTTTGAATTATCTGGATATCTCACCTATGCAATACCCAAGTTAAGTACATAATGGCTGGGCCATCCAATGGGTTTTCACTTTATGGATCTTGCCTTGTTTTCAGATAGCTGCTGTCTTAGTCAGCTTGGGCTGCCATAACAAAATATCATAGACTGGATAACTCAAACAGCAGAAACTTATTATCCTACAGGTCTGGAGCCTGGAAGTCCAAGATCAAGGCGCTGGCGGCATTGGTTTCTCCAGAGGCCTCTCTCCCCAGCTTGCAGAGGGATGTCTTCTTGTTGCCTCTTCACAAGCTTGTCCGTCTGTGCTTGTGTGCCCCTGGCTTCACTCTGTGTCCAAATTTCCTCTTCTGATAAGGACACCAATTAGATTGGATTAGGGTCTGTCCTAATGAGCTCTTTAAAGTCCTTATCTCCAGGTACAGTCACATTCTGAGGTACTGGGGATTAGAGCTCTAAATTATGAATGAATATTGGAAAGATGAAATTTAGCCAATGACACTGAGGTGTTTATTTCCCAATACTCACATTTTGAATCTCATACATTTTCCAGATGTAATCAACAGCATACTTTTAGCATCTTAAGCTGTAAGAGCAGTTTTACCTCCAGATAGCTACTTTTTCTGCATTGTGTATTTGAAGTTGGATTAAAGAAGCTGGGAGTAGGAATAATTTTTTGTGAAGGTAATAAATAGAACTAAGGAAAATCAGGCCAATTATCTCCTTAGAATCTTTTATTACACCCTTTCTCCTCAGCTAGTCTGTGAGGACTCAAGGGTTCAAGTTCACCTGTATTTCCAGTACCCAGCACAGTACCAGATACAGAGCAGGTAATTAGTATTTATTTATTGAATGGATAAATTAATGATTTTTCTAATAACGTGTAATTATAAATCACAAAACAAGGATAGAATCCTCTTCAAAAGTGGCCAATAAGCTATTAGAAATATGGTCTATTGTAGCAGATTTTTTTAAAGCTTATCCATATAGTATTCCTGTTTAGATGATATCAACTGATATGTAGTTTAAATCTACAGGAATTAAAAAGTGGTTAATTTTGGATAGATTTATTTCAGTGCTGGTAAATTATGCCTCCAGAATTCTTCCTACTGATGTTGCAAACAACTACATGGTTTTTCTGAGTGGAAATAAATGTTCCAGCTCATTGTAGAAATATAGATGTAACTGTGGTTGGTAATGTGGGCAATTTTACAGAATTCTGTGAAGATAAGGTTATCTTTTGACAAGGAAGTTAGGAAATAGCAATGGGATTAGTCAGGTGTAGGAACAACAACACATCTGCAGATAGAAAATAAATTGAAATATTGGTCACTTTATGAGCACCCAAGTTCAGTAAAAGTATCTTGGGTATAGTCTTTAGGAAGAAATCTAGAATTTGAATATTACTAGGAAAGCTAATTTTTAATTGATGTTGTCTGTAGAAATATAGGGCAGACACAAAGGAGCTAGAAAAAAATGAAACTGAAAGAATGAGATGTTGACATTTGTTTTCAGCATGCTCCAGAAAAATGAGTTTGTCCCCCTGGTAAACATAGACATGTGGCAAAGGTAGTGCATTTGGCTAGAATGATGTCTGTATTAGTATGCTAGGGCTGTGTACAAAATACCACTTTATTTTCTCACAGTTCTGGATCCTAGAAGTCCAAGATCAAGGTGTCAGCAGGTTTCTCCTGAAACCTCTCTTGTTGGGTTGCAGATGGCTGCTTTCTCAACTGTGCCTTCACATGGTCTTCCCTTTGCGTGCATCCCGGTGTCTCTCTCTGTCTCTCTCTCTCTCTCCAAATTTCCCCTTCTAATACACCAGTCGTATTGCATTAGAACCCACCCTAACATCCTCATTTTACATCTCCTTTTAAAGTCCCTGTCTCCAAATATAGCCACATTCTGAGATACCAGGAGTTAGGACTTCAATATATGAGTTTTGAGGGGACACACTGCAGCCTATAACAATGTCATTCATATACATAGACCTGCTTGATATCATGCTTACAAATGACCTTGTCTTTATAAATTGACTTTCCACATACATTTTTTAATTGGGATAAACAGGATTGGTCAAATTTCCTTGAAGTCACACTCTGGAATGTCCATTTTCTCCTTTAAGATAGGATACTTCCAACTCAACATGTTCTCACCTTGAGTTATTAATGACACCTCCAAAATTTGCACCTTCTCCTCTGTTTCCTATATTTTCTTGAAGCCATCATCTATCTATTCACCTAAGGCTGGATCTCATCCTAGTGATTATTTTTTCTTTATCATTTCCTTCCTTATCATAAATTTGGTTGACTTTGCCTCCATAATCTTTTTCAAATTTCTCCTCTGTCCATTATCATTTCATTGCTTTGCTTTGGCCCCTTATCTTATTTTTTCTTGATTGCTGCAATAACTTCTCTTTGACTTCCAATCTATCCATTCCATCCTCTGTACAAGACCATCAGGAATTTCCCCCTAAAATGTAAGTGTGGCCATTTAATTTTTTTCTTTAATTCTGAAATGGTTCCAAATGCAGAAGTTCAGCCCTCTTAAGGAGGCCCACAGGGCCTCTGTTTATCCCTTCGAACCTCTCTCTATCCTGACCTGCAAACACAACATCAACTCCAGATAGATCATGTTCCCTGCGTATGTCATGTTTACCTCTTTTTAGCTCTGGCTGTGCTCTTATCTCTTTCTGAAGTAACCTTTTCCCCCCTAGTTCTTTCTCTTCCAATAATGCTGATTTAGTGAACTCCTATCCATCTGACTTTGTTCAGATGTACCTTCCCAGACACTATAGATGGTTTTCCCTCTTTCCCCTAGATACTTCTACCACCTCTATGCTACCATTTCTAAGGCTGTTGCAATTATTTGTTTTTCTGTCTGTCTCTCTTTCTCCCCTGAGAACCCCTCAAAGAATAAGATAGTTTTTCTGGTAATCTGTTAATCTTTATCTTTCTAGTGAATATAATGGGATTTGGAATGTTGTCCCTGAAGTCTGACTGCCTGGGTTTCATTTAGCCTAACATTTTATCTTGAGATATTTAAACTTGACACAAAGTAAACAATACATATTAGTGTACTGAATTTTTTATTGACTCAAGAGAGAATTAATGTATTTTTAAGAGAAAATAATGGGCTATATTTTTTTCCCGAATGATGTAAACATATCATCACCAAGAGACAGCGAAATAGAAACTCATTAATTGTCTTTCTTGAAAATTATAGAAAGCTGGGAAGAGTATCTGAGGTTATGGTAGTTAAGTGTTAGGAATATGGATACTCATACTTAGCATCTTGCCATTTTAATTTTACATAGACGTTTCCTTAGCTGCCTTTTTAGCAGAATCATATTAACATATTGTCTAGAGTAAATGAGCAAACTGCAAGCTCCATTGCGTACTCAGACATGATTTAGTGAGGATAAGAGAGCTTATTCTTAGGAAAACCCTAATAACACTATCATTTAAGTGCCTCCTCTCTACTAGTATTTTATAATTTAGTTTTGGAATTATTCCCAAATATCATTATACCATCATTATAAACATATCAATTAAGGAGATATATAATCTTTACTATCAGTTTTTTTGGCATCAGATATTTCTATATTTATTTTAAAGAAAATATTCAATGCATTTCATCCGTATGCTTTTTTTTTTCTTTAAAAGAAAAATGCATTTCTAAGTCTTTGGGCCTTTATTAATTTCTTTATGTTAGAAATACTACCCTTTTCCTAAGCAAAACATGAAGCTAATAATTTAAACATGGAAATAGGACTAATAGGCATACGATACATATTTGTCCAAAGATATCACATATTATTTACCTTTTAAATATTGATGTCATAAGCTATAAATCACACAAACAAAAATAGTTTTGGATTGGTTTTGATGAAGAAGAATTTCAAATAACCAAAGGAAATCAACTGAATCTTTATATCAGTAGTTGAATTTAGATCTCAGAATATTGTTGATTTCTTTACTTTGGAGTCATGTTACAGATCATAAATCAAATTTTCTCTAATCCTTTAAGTGTCAAACAATACTGTGAAAATAAGCCAAATACTTCCCTGTTTTACATAATGGGATGTGACTTCGGATAAACATCGAAAAACATGGATAGGAAAGAATGTTTCATTAAAGGAAATACAAAAGAGTTGAACATGTAATATTTTCATAAATTTACTTATGCTCAGAAAGCAGAATACAGCCAAAGCGCAAGACATAAAACTTTCTTCGTAAGTAATCACAAACATATTGCTCAAAAAAATGCATAAGGCATGCCTTTTTCCTACCATAATAAAAATGCAGCATTAAAAATAGTACAACAAAAATAAGCAGTCACTCATAAACATGAATGTGATTTTCTTTAAAGAAAAAAACACCAGAATCTCATAGTTTATATCTATAGTTCTCAGGAAACCTTTAAGAAAATAAACATTGACATGTGGATGATAAAATGATTTCTATTTAAATTAATTTTATTTTTAAAATTAAACATTTTATCTCTTAAATGACTTATCTATGCTCACAATTTTGTATTAAAATCTGAAGTTAAACATTATGTTAAATTAAGTACTTCAGCCTGCTTCAGATAATCAGCATGTTGATTTTCAAATGCAAAAGCCTGCATACACATGCCTAATTGTACTCTTGGATTTGGCATTTTTGTACAGTTGGATTAACATATTTTGGAAGGAACATAGTAACTTCAGACCATTATCAAAATTCTATTACATGCTTTGCTGTAAAAATTGAGATGTTAAAAATACTTACACTTTTGATTTTATCTCATTAAAATAATGCACTGTTAAGAAAGATACAAATGGACCAAGAAAAGCTTTGGGACCTTTATCCCTTCCCAGTCTAAGAATAGAAAAGAGAAAGGCCAGTGATGGACTATACCATGCAATGAAACATAACCCTTGCCAATATTTTCCAAAGTTCTCTGAGGAGGTAAATACACACTTGGACTACAGAAATCAATGTACGTAATTTATTTAGATTTTTACAAGGCTTTTGACAAGATTTCCACATCAAAGATTGGTAAAAACAAAACAAAATCAAGATGACATTGGATTTCAGGAAATGTTTGCTTTAAATGTAGAATTGACTGAAAGATGCGAATCAATGTTAGAGATAGTAGGGAATGCCTATGTGTAGATATGCACCTCAAATGTCTCTTATGGGATATGACAAAGGCAAATGGAGTTAAAGTGAAGGGAGTTTACTGAAACACCAACCGACCAACCAAACATACACCAAAATGCCTATGAAAGAGAGCATAAGAAAAATAACTGTACTTGAAGTTTGATCCATATTCTAAATATTTACAGCTTAAAATGTGGCATTATGGAAATCTCTCTTCACCAGTTTTTCACTCTGTCACCAGCTAAAGAGTTATTTTCTTTTTTCTCTGTCCCCAAGACAAATCAGAAGCACTTAGGGCATTTTACTTGAATTCTCCATTTACATTTCTGCTTCCCATTAGAGGGTGAGCTCTTGGCAAAAAAGCAGAGTGTATGATTGACTTTACCTCTCTACTACCTTGAAGAATATGCAAAACAAAACAGGAAGACACATGCGCGCTCGCGCGCGCGCACACACACACACACACACACACACACACAACATTTCGCTGAATGATTAAAAGAGAACTAAACCCATTCTGTAGCTTGCTTCACATTGTAGTGAACAAGATATCTTTATAATGAAAAAGTGCTTTTCCTGACAGCTCAATTTATAAAATAATTTGGTTATTTCTATTTTTTAAAAATTTATTCTTCAGGAGTAGCATTTCTTCTGCCAATTTCAAAAGTTTTTGGAGGTCTAGACTTTAATAAAGTCTTCTGTGACAGGTTTGAATGGGACCATCTAGGAAAGAGCCCTCTCCTGCTCACTGCACTCCAGTAGCTAGACAGAAGCGGGAAGGGGAAGGCAAGTCTGCAGGCAGAAGACAGGAGTCCTGTGGTCTTACCTTCTCCTCTCCATGGTCCGCTGCAAAAGTGGAGAGAAAGGAAGGAAGCTAGAAAGTTGTCAGAAAATGGGTGTCATGTATTCCATGAGCACTCCAAGTTTGATTTTTTAAGCTAATCAGAGATTTAACATGAAAAGCCTAAAATGAAACTGGAAACAGAGAAAACAAATATTCCTTATGAAATGTAATATTAAATGATTATCTTTGTCTATTTAAAATCTTTACTGACTGTAAACTTTTTGAGGGCAAAATCTTGTTAACCTTACTTGGCTTTTTATTCTGGATCCTAACACTTAAAAAGTATCACTATATAATCATCATACTCATTGAATGATTGAATAAATAAATTTTAATAATACTTAGAATTGAGCAAACAAACATATAGGTGATTCCTAATATGCAAATTGAACTGTCTGCTGCCTAAAATTCTTTGAGGGATGATTAGAAGATTAAAAAAAGGAATTAGTAAATAAATTTAGGTTGCAAGATAATTGTTTGGAAATCAGATACATGTAGTACACACTGACTGACACAGACTCCAAATCCTAGTTTAGCAATAGTTTAATAAGCGCAGAACTTGTTGATCATGCCTAACAACATTTCTTTAAGACAGTGCAAGTTAAGTTTCAATTTGAAGGCACTGGCTATGGTTTAAATTCATCTTTAAGGGACTTTTTGAGGCGTTCATCTATCTAAATATAAACATACACGAAAAACTGTTCAGCATCATTAGCCATTAAAGAAATGCAAATTGAAACTACAATGTGATGTCAAAACACACCTATCAGAATGGCTAAAATTAAAAAAAAGTGTGATAACACTAGATCCTGATGAGGATGTGAAGAAAGTAGATCCTCATACATTGCTTGTGGGAATATGAAATGGTACAGGCATTCTGGAAAAAAATATGCCAGTTCCATGAGTACATACAATTAGTTTCTGATAGTCACTGATTATGAGATGGAAGGGAAAAAAACTCAGTTGAATTACATGGAACCACCAAAAGACAAGATCCCAAAAAGTTACCTACTTTATTAGTGAAGCATAAAATTTGTACTGCTAATTTGTATTTTAATTCAAGAGATCTTCAACAATGTACTCTAACAATTGAACTGTTAAAAAGAATAAATGATAGACAACCTAAAAAGTAATGAAACCCAAACAAGCAGTATACAGGGTTTCTGTAGAATTACTCATCCATCTGAGAGGATAGAGTATCTGAAAGTTGTAGCTGGAGTTTTCTCCATGAGGCATTTGCAGGAGGTTATATTGACGAGAGGCAGTTTTAAGAGCAAAGGAGGAATTCATTTACTAGAATCAGGTCCTAACCAAATTGAACCGCTACTTCATATGGCTTACGGATTGTAGAAACATTCCATGATTATTTTATGTTCCTTTGCTCACCGTTACATTTGTAAGGTGCTGAAAAAATAAAATAATCTAGAGTTAGATCAATTCAAATTATGGTGTATTTAGTTTATGGTGAGAGATAGTGTTATGGCAGCAGAATAGAAGATTCAGAGAAGTGAGCTTGTTTTTTTAACAGTTTGGATTTTCCTATATACTGTTGAGCTTGACATATGTAAGTAGTGTGAGTCTGAGAACTGTGAATTACTATTACTAAACTGATCCCATGTGGAAAAGTTTTGATGCTATTTGGCTAGACATAACTCTTAACGTGGTGATCCATATTCAGATACTACACAAGTGTTTGGAGTTAAGAGAGAAACAGCAGAGGCTGCTTCAATCGTTTGGTCAGAGTAATGAGATATTTGCATAAATTGCTCATATCTTGGACAGGTTACTTAACATTTCTGTCTCAGTTCCCTCATTCGTAAATCAGAGTTCAGAGTATCCACTTCTATGGTGGTTCTACAGCTTAAAATGAGATAAACTTGTAATGCACTTCAATAGGTGCCTAATACATGATAAATGTTCTATGAAAGTTATTATTATTGTCATTAAAGCAAACACTTATAGCATATAGTAGTGTAATGCCTGCTACTCCATGAATGTGTGGTCTATGGACAAGTAACATATATTACCTGAAAACTTGTTAGCAATGAAGAATCTCCAGCCCCACCGCAGACGACCTGAATTAGAAACTGCACTGTAACAAGATACCTGTGTATTTGCATGTACAGGAAATCTTAGAAGTGCTGGTTGGTGCAGTGGACTCATATTGAGGTGTTCCTCCAGCTTCTATAGAGTGCTGTCTGCCTTAATCCTCACAGCCTCCTGGAAACCGGCCTAGCTCCCTGGCTGTAGCTGAGTGGTCTAGCTATGGATACCTGCTGTGATTGTACAAAAATGTTTTCTCTTTCAAGGATTCAAACTGAGCAAGACACAGAAACTGGAAAGTGGTTATACTGAATCATGTTAGTGGCAGAGTTCTAGAGGGAAAGTCTACAAACTCCGGGAGTTGAAATAACAAGGAGTTGTTTGTAGCTATTGAAATAAGAAAAAGAAAGAAAGAAAGAAAAAGAGAAATAACAAAAGTTGTCTCAATTTCTTCTCTTGTCCTCTGCTGTCCTTAGGTGCTTGTTGGTTTATATCTCTAAATGGGCTACAGTAGATGTGCCCTCACAAACTTGGTTCTTGTCCCCAAATCAACTTAGTGCTCCTGGTTCCTTGGAAACATTTCTCTACCTGGTCCCAGGGTTTTAGGGAAAGATCCCAAAAAGGCCCTGAAGGAGCAAAATGTGATTCACTTCACCTCACTTGCATTACTGTGAGGAGCCCACTCAGGATTCTGGAAGAGTCAGTTCCAGAGTCCACTGGGCTGAAAAGCGACTAGAAGCTGCTGTCCTTGATCAGCAGAAAATCTAGATTTGCTAATAAAAAGTTACTTAGGTTTTTGAGGATTCCAACTTACAGGTATTTTTTCTTCATTGGGAGAAAATAAATAAAAACAACAAATGAACAAAATACTAGAAACTGAGCAAATAAATACCTGCTGCCAATTACCTGCTCTGAATCTTTAGCATGCATGTTGAAAAATCTATTATTTTGCAACATATAGGGGGCAGTAATTTTGCCCAGAAATTTTTTGTTTTGTTTTAGCTAGAAAGGAGTAAACTCTCCGACTGAATTCAAAATAGAACCATATTCAAGTTAATATAGGTTACTAAATGAATTTTCTCTCAGGTGCAGAAACCTCCTAACTAGAGCATCACATGCATTTTAACAGAGCTTTCTTAAGACATAATGTGATTAATCAACTCAGTGGCTGCTCAGGCTGTGGGGACAGGAGGTGGAGTTTTCCAGCCCAGGGAAAGCTGGCAGTGGGAAACATTTGGGTTAGACAAGACTTTCAATAGGCTAAATTTTGCTTGCTACCTTCAGAGGAGAATCTGTTCATTAATTGCTTTTTATTGAGTGTAATATTCAATTATCATGTTTATGAGTACTGGAATTTTCATAAGTCAGCAACATGGTTTCCAGTATGTACATGTTCTGAATCCCTGTCTCTATTCTTACACATGCTCTCAATCTTGATGCATAAACCTTAATACAAAAATCAAATTTTACTCTTAAGTATTTCAGCACCATAAATGGTTTGCATAGTCTTGTGGGTCACCGACTCTCTTAATTTACTGAAAGCCTATGTGCATTTAATAATTGCTGGACATTCAAAGCCAAAGCTAGTCATCATTGCTTATTTACTTCTCTTTTTCCTCTGCAGCAAGGGAGAAAGCCAGATTCCCATAGCTGTTTCAACCCTCCCTCTCCCGAATGGAGAAAGAGAGAAAGCTTCTGCCAAAGCAGATTTTCTGCAGCTTTCCTTGCTATGGAGCTGCCAGCTTTCCTAAGTACAGAATCAGAACTAATACATCATCCTTGAACTTTACATTTCTGATGTGCCCTGACATTTAGAATAGCCTAGGAACCAGAGGGATAAGGAAGCAGTAGATGCTCCTTCTTTAATGATTTATGCTTTATTTTTGATCCCCTTTTGCAGTTTGGAGCAGCTTGCTGGCATTTGTCCATCTGAGGCACAAAAAAGGGAAGCCTAGGGTGGTCTTCCTGTGGTTTGGAGAAAAGGCAGGCATACATATGTTGAGACTATCCTGCAGTTAAACACTTTCTATATTTATCAGTAAAAAAAAAAAGTATCGTGATTAATCTCTAAATTTTAAAGTGGAAATATAGGGAACTGGATGAAATTTTGAGTGATCGAAAACAGCGAAATTTCTAAAGTATGAGAATACATGGAAGGGAACACCCATATTTTCCAGTTCTCATTTCCAGCAGAAGCTATCTTCTTCCTAGTGAACTTTTGCTTAATTCTTGAATTGGATTTGAATTTTTAGCTTGTTTAATAAGAAGCAAGGGCCCTGAGTTCTAATCAGAGCACCAGACACGACTGAGAATTAATAGAATTTCAGCTGTGTCTACACATTGCCAAATATCAGTGTGAGTCTTAAGAAAAAAAGAGAAAAAAATGTGGAAAGAGCAATAGGAACTTTTCTGAAATTCTCTCAAATAGTTAAGCTGGATGGATACTGGAGAAGCAAATGTCTTAGTAAAAACCAATCAGTTACCTAGATGCTAAGGACGAGCTTCAAGATATGCCCCATGTATGTTAAAAATACACCTAGTGATTCAGGAAAAAGGATTATCTTTCTGTTTTATTGAAGAAGCTGCTATCATTTTGTTAACACCACTCTGGATTGCTTGGGCCACCCAGAAGTAAGATGTTACAATCGCGTCTTCTCTGTGAAGAACTTGCTGAGATAAGAACGGACTTGTTTTATCAATTATCTTTCTGGGAACTGACAAATAAAAATTTAACTTACCACATTAAGGTGCTATTGCATCAGTTGTTTTGCAATAGTAAATAAATATTAAAATTTAAAATATTAAAATATTTAAATAAAACAAGTAGTAAATAATTATGACACATATATTTCTTTTCTGATGTTGGAAAATATATTTTGACCTAAATATAGCCTGATTCGTTTCTGAATTCTGCAGGTAATATGGAAGAGAAGGTGTTTTAAAGCTTTGCCCATATTTCTTCACTTCACTTCTACTCCTCTGACACATCTCAACCAAAGAGAATTCAAACTTTTTCATGTGTGTATAAATCACAACGTTAATCTTATAATTTTCTAGATGAAGATGTCTATAGCATAAGCTCTGGAGCCAGGTTACCAGATTTGAATCCTGCTTCAAGCACTGAACTAGACATTTAGTATATCCTTGGGCCAATTACCTAACGTCTGTTGCCTCCATTTCCTCTTCTGTAAAATGGAATAATAACAGTGCCCCCCTCACAGAGTTGGTTTTGAACAGTAAGTGAGCTAATACACAGATAGCACTTAGAACATATTGAAACTGCCACACAGTGAACACTAAAATTTTCATTCTTAATTTCATCTAAATGTGTTATTTTACAATAGAAAACTGAAAAGTGAAGCTAATACTACTATGTTGATCTTGGAATTTATTTTATTTCACCTCTTTTACCTTGTGGATAATTTATAGGCTATAAGTTTTCCTCTAGCTATTCTAATGCCAATTATTTCCAATGTTCCTTGGAAAGATACATATTCCCAGAGCCCTGAAAATATCATATTTCCACACAGTTTTATTTCAATCCTGTGACAATTTGCAACTTAGATATTATATGTAGTCTAAAGACACACTGCAAATTCCTCACTTGGGCTTGACTACTTCAGGATTTCGTGTCTATTTGATAATGAAACACATGGAACACTGCATAAAATAAAGTCTAATTTCTCTCCTTTTAATTGTAATATATTTCTCACCCTGTTATATGTATCTCACCATCCTTTTTAGAGAAATATAAGCCTGTTAAGATTGTTTGAAATGATTCTGTTACTTTACAAATCTTTAGGTTAATAAAGTACAATATTCATAATGTTAGAAATGTTAATTATTAGTTAAGTGTAGCACTGATTTTGATTCTTATTGTGTGATTTGTTCTGAATTCCTACCGGTTTTTCCCCAGCTAACAGGTAAAAAATAAAATCCTGGAAACATGGTTCTTTTTTCTCATGTTTCTCTATCCTACACCTCTGGACCATTGACTAAACTTTGCAAGTGCTGGTTTCTTAAGGAAACAAAAGTGCTTATTATAACTCATCAACTAGAGTGAACAGTAGGCATTTTTAATCTGAGTAAAACAATTACAATCCAGAGTGCAGTTCCAAGAACCGTGCATAAGCTCCCGAGAATCCTGGCTATGTTGTCAGACACCTATCTTTAAATTGCCTCCTGCCAAATGATGGCTGTGGCCCGGTCACCCTGGCTAGCCCCGTAAGTCTCACTCACACTCCTCCTAATTGGCAGGCCCTCACTCTGGGCACCTCTATGGCCCTTGTAACATTTTTTAGGCAGATAACTTGACACTGTAAATTTGGCCGGGAGCCTGCTACTGTGGGATTTCTTTACATCTGCCCTCAATGGTCGTGTTAGTTCATTCCCTTGAAGTTCCAGGCTAAACATTTTGCAAATTACATTCCAGGGCAGAAAGACGTGGTTGCTTCAATGGGCTGGCCAGCCCCTTCACCTGTTCAAAGACGCAAGATTTGGTTACTGCAAAAAGAAGGGGTGAAAGGTGTTTTCCATGGACAGGAAGAGGAGGGAGAAGACTTATCTCGTATCAGTTTTTGAGGACTTGAGGAAGCCTAGAGTGTGTGGTGTTTGGTTTCCGACACAAATGTGGCATCAGGCTTGGGAAACGTGATAACAGCTTTTGTGACCTTTGGGTCTGGAAACAGTTTCACTGATTGAAGTCATATAAGTTCAGCTAAATTTGAATGTGTTATAAATATTTATCTGGCAGCCTGACATATAGTTGTTCCTGAAATTATAGGGTAGAGTCTTATCTTTTCTAGCATATAATTTTTGAAATACTCTTCTGGATGGTGTTTAGGATTATAAATATAACTGAGTTATTGTTTGATGCTAAGGTTTTCTCAGGGTTTAAGCACTGGATAAAAGAATAGAGAGTGTTTTCTGGCAACTTTGTTTTCCTAAATATATTGGAGACTGCAGTGAAAATCTGCTTAGAGACTAAACTTTGGTAAAACATAAACAGTCTGCTCTGGCTAGAGCAATATATTTTCCCTACATTTCCAGAGACACTGGTATACAAGAGCTTAGATCCAACAGTTTTTTTTTTTTTTTATGTGAGAAAACTGTTAGTATGCAACATTCCTTTCCAGTGAATTATTGAGTTGGATAGCAGGAAAATTCGCAGAAGACAAGCTGGTCTTCAATTAGATAGTCCTTTGTTCCTTCAAAAACTACTCTGAGCTGGCCCCACCCTCAGACACTGCTGCATATAAAACGGCACAAATAGACCAGAGTGAGTGCCTTGACAGCCCCTCCATCAAATATACCACTCACACCCATTAACTAACACCACATCTCCACCAGTAGTCTAGTGGTCTTTGGGGAGAACGCGGGGGAGAGTCAGTGGCAGGCGAAGATGTAAAAGAAGTGACAAGAATGAAAATGTCCAGGGTTAAATCTAAGATCAAAGCTGATGAGATGCAGTCACTGTTGATGGCCTAGGCCTTGTCCTCATTGTGGTTGCATCAATTATGATAGCTCATTTAATTATTTAATTGCCTTCTCACAATTCTAAGCATTTCTGCCAGCTGAGACCACTCCTAGTTTCACTAGAAATTCTCAATTTGATTTAGAGGTGCCATTGGAGAACTTTACCATCTGTTCCAAGAAGACAATCAAGCATGCGGCTAGCTAATACATATATAAAACTACCACAATGAACTCTTTCTATACATGTCTATAGCTCTAGGATATAAACAGTAAAGCCTTTGTCATGCTGTTGAGTCCATTTGCAGTGTTTATATTGGACAATTCCTCATTAAAAATGTATCATATATCATGTTCTCAACCAGTTCTGGTGATAGAAAAGGTGAATTAGCAATGGACCTCACTTTCAGATAACTCACAATCTTATAGAGGAATGAAGTTGAAGAGGATCTCTAATCCAACTAACTATAATGTAATTTCAAATATAATACACTAGTGAAATGTGTTTAAGACATGGTCCAGTAGTAATGTCATTAAATGTCTTAGTTGAAGTTAGAGTAAACTTTAAATCAACAATAGTAAAGAAAGACAAAGATGGTCATTATAAGTGCAATATGCACCTAACACAGGAGGGCCAAGATTCATAAAGAAAGCCTACTAGATCTAAGCAAACAGATAAACAGCAGCATTGTAATTGCTGGGGACTTCAACACCCCATGGACAGAACTGGACAGATCATCCAACCAGCAAATAAATAAACACTGGACTTAAATGGGACTCTAGAACAAATGAGCCTAACAGACATTTACAGAATGTTTTACCCCAAAACTACTGAATATACATTCTTCTCATCTGCATATGGAACATTCTCCTAAGATATGGATCATATCTTAGGCCACAAAACTTGTCTTAACAAATTAAAAAAAACAGAAATCATACGATATATTTTCTCACTCCACAATGGAATAAAACTAGACATCAACTCCAAGAGAAACATTCAGTTCTACATGAAGTCATAGAAATTAAACAACCTACTGCTGAGCAATTACTGGGTCAATAAAGAAAGTAAAATGGATTCCTCAATGGATTTCTAAAAAAGATTCCTCAAACTGAACAACAAAGGGGACAGAAGCTACCAAAGTCTATGGGATTCCTACATCAAAAAGACAGAAAGATCACAAATTAACTATCTAAGACATGTCTCAAGGAACTAGAAAAGGAAGAGCAAACCAAACCCAAAGCCAACAGAAGAAAAGAAATAAGGCCAGAGCAGAACTAAACAAATGGAAAAAAATTACAAAGGAGCAAAGAGAAAAAAAGTTAGTTCTTTGAAGAGACAAAAAAAAATTGATGGACTTCTTACTAGATCTACCAGGAATAGAAGAAAAAGGATCCAAATAAGCTCAATCAGAAATGAAAAAGGAGATATTACAACTGATTCCAGCAATATAAAATATCATCTGTGAATAATATAAAAATATCTATGAACATAAACTCAAAAACATAGAGGAAATGGACAAATTTCTGGAAACACACAACCTCCCAAGACTTGATCAGGAAAAAATAGAACTCCTGAGAAGATCAATAATGAGCAAAGACATTGAAGCAGTAATAAGAAAACTTCCAACAAAAAAAGCCACAGACCAGAAGGATTCACAGCCAAATTTTACCAGACCTACAAAGAAGAGATGGTACCCTTACTGCAGATATTACTCCATAACATTGAGAAGGAGGGAATCCTCCCCAACTCATTCTATGAAGCCAGTATCACCTTGATAACAAAGCCAGGAAAGGACACAACACAAAAAAAGAAAACTACAGAACAATAAAATACTAGCAGACTGAATTCAGCAGTGCATCACAAAAACAATCGACCATGATCAAATGGGCTTCATCCCAGGGACATAAGGATGATTCAACATATGTAAATCCACAAATGTGAATCACCATATAAAGTAAAACAAAAACAAAGACCATATGGTCATCTCAGAAAAAGCATTCAACAAAATTTAGCATCCTTTCGTGATAAAAACTCTCAACAAACATGGCATAGAAGGAACATATCTCAAAAGTGTAAAAGCCGTATATGACAAACCCACAGCTAATATCATGATAAATGGGGAAAAGTTGAAAGCATTCCCACTAAGAATTGGAACAAGACAAAGGTGCCCCCTTTCATCACTTCTAATCAATATAATAATGGAAGTGCTAGCCAGAGCAATCAGGCAAGAGAAAAAAGTAAAGGGCGTCCAAATCTGGAAAGAGGAGGTCAAACAATTGCTTTTTGCTGACAATGGGATCTTATATTTAGAAAACCCCAAAGACTCCACCAAGAGACTCCTGGAATCAATAAATAAATTCAGCAAAGTCACAGGTTACAAAATCAATATACACAAATTAGTAGCATTCCTATATACCATTAACAATCAAGCTGAACATCAAATCAAAGACTCAATACCATTCAAAATAGCTACAAAGAAAATAAAATACCTAGGAATATATTTAACCAAGGAGGTGAAAGAGCTCTACAAAGAGAACTATGAAACACTGAGGAAAGAAATCACAGATGACACAAACAAATGGAAAAATCCATGCTCATGGATCAGTAGAATCAATATTGTTAAAATGTACATACTACTCAAAGTGATTTACGGATTCAATGCAATCCCCATCAAAATACCAATGTTATGTTTCACAGATCTAGAAAAAATAATTCTACACTCTGTTCGGAACCAGAAAAGAGCCCAAACAACCAAAGCAATCTTAAACAAAACAGAAATTTTAATCTTATTATAGAGTTATACTTGGCGAGATGGAGTGTGTTATGCAATAGACTGTCTAAAATAGCACATTTCCATTTAGGGTCCTCTATTCTGTTTGCTTTAAGATTAAATGAAAGTGTTTAGTGTTTCAAACCCAGGGAAAACTTACAATACACACAAAAGCAGATATTAAAGCATCAGGGAGGGAGGATTGGTATGTGGCACTTGTGTTTATACTAGTCACTTCCATGCTTACTATTAATACAAATATGTAAGTCAATCATGGCTCTCTTATTGAATGAATCTAGATTTATCCTTAGACTTCTTACTGTGCATAGCCTTCCAAGGAGTCACTACT
This sequence comes from Avahi laniger, assembly GCA_963575035.1. NCBI lineage: Eukaryota > Metazoa > Chordata > Mammalia > Primates > Indriidae > Avahi > Avahi laniger. The sequence goes on from CAUYSK010105306.1 coordinate 20,230, forward strand.
AATCAATCCTAGTAGACATAGTAGGAGAAACTTATTTACAAGCTCAGGTACAAGTATTCTCAGATTCTAATATGGAGACCATTTTATTTGCTGACTAGAAATTCTTGAGAGTGGATTTAGAGTTCCTGCCTTTTACCAACTCCATTTTCCAAGTATTTCAACTCTACAATCAGAAAGTATGTCAAATAGCAAATAGTTAAGAATTGTATAGGTTTTTAATGAAAGAGTTCTATATTGCCACAAATCCTACTTGGGGTCAATTTTATTCTATATACAGCATTATGGAGCTCAAAAAGTTCATACTGACTCCAGATCATTGTGTTCATATGTGTACATTAAAAATATAATAATAATAAAAAGAAGTAACTGTAATGGGATTTAAGTACTTCCTTACATATTGTTATAGAGTCAGTTCAGATTATATGAAAACTGTAATTGTTGGTTTAAGCAATTATTTTAATTTATTTACAAATTAATGGGATCATGTATAACTCTTCTAATGTGCCTGTTCTAGTTAGGATAGCGTAAGTTTTGCTGGAGTAATGAACCCAAATTTTGGTGGCTTGAATGACAGTTTGTTTACTACTTTTCCATGAAAATCCTCTGCAGATCGTGGCCAATCTATGAGGCAGCTGTGCTCTCTGTGGTGGCTCAGCATTCCTCCCTCCACATCAACACAAACGTCCACGGCAGCCTCAGCAAGGGAAGACAGGGTCAGAGAGTGGAGAACTGGAAATTAAATTGCTTCATCTGGAAAGGGTATATGTCACTTCTGCTTACTCATTAGGCAAAGCAAGTCACAAGATGTGCCTAAGTTCATGGAGACAGACAAATTACACAAGCTTTCTATTGTGTCCCTGCCAGGAAGGAAAGCAGAATATTAGTGAATAATAGTAATATCTGTCACAGTGCCTCAAGTCTTTTTTGTCTCTTAAACTTTTGTCTTAAGATAAATATCATGTAGGGAATCTTAAAATTTGAGATTCAGACAATGAAGCAGAGTCTATATGATTTAAATAGTCAAATACTTCATTAATTGACATTAGGTAGCTCACAGACTCTCTGAGAAGGCCAGAGAGTCAAGTTTGGAAGAGCTGAAGACAGGAACAATGCTCAACCCCACAGTATGGAACTGTTCACGTGGAGAAGCGCACCGTTGTCCCTCCTGGGAGAGAAGGTAGACCCATAGCTGCCCTGCTGATGCTTGGGTCTGAACACCAGCATCTTCATCACTGTTTCCCCATCCCCCAAAATAAGTGCTTTAGCTACATACTTGTCAGAAAGTGAGTTCTAAGCAGAAGTGCTGTGTAGGAGCAACTCATGCTTGGAGCTGAGGCCATATGACCTTCTCAATGTACAAGGGAGTACAGGAAGGTGAGATCAGGCTTTTCTTTTATAGGAAAGATGCTCAAAAAATGCTGGTTGTCCACCAACATGACAATTGTCCATCACAGTACCCTCCCCTCTGGATACCAGTTTCTTATCATTTTGTTTTTTGATATTGCTAATCTTTTTAATATATAAAGAGAAATATGACATTTTAGTAAAAAATCTATTGCAAATTCATATTTTCTTCAATCCCTTTGTGTATAGCTGTCTTCCCATTTCCACTAATTTTAATGCCCCAACACAGAAACAAAATTTTTCTTTTTTTTGTCATCAATATGTTAGCTAAAATTTTATGTGGAATGCCTGGTTCATACACAGAGTAGACATTCAAAAATGCTTGGTGGTTTTTTGTGGCTGAATAGTACTCCATGGTATATATATACCACATTTTATTAATCCAGTCATGTATCGATGGGCATTTGGGTTGTTTCCACATCTTTGCAATTGTGAATTGTGCTGCAATAAACATTCTAGTGCAAGTGCCTATGCAAGAGATTTAAAGTATAAGCATTAACTAGATCCACTAATGGTGGTTCTTGTATGAACTTGCAATAAAGTTATTAGTAGTAGGTAAAGAACTAGCCTAAATTATACATTATTATATCAACCGCTCTGTTAAGAGGATGACATTTAAGCTAATACTAAACATTCAATGTGATGTGAGTTATTTGACAATTTATTCTAAGGCTACAACTTTGGTTGTATCATTTTAATGTGTCGAATTTTGATCGAATAGCATTTTAAGTGATCTCTTGCAGTAATAGGTTTGCAGAACATTTATGAGAGCTTATGGAACTTCAAGGATTTTGATTTGAGTTAATCATGATGGGAAATTCATCATCTTATATTTATCACTAAGATATACAGAAAAAACACCGCATAAGCGTGTATGCAAATTACTGATAATCTCATAGAGTTCTCTGTTAACAGAATTTCATGTTCAGCAGAGTCTTATCTGTCTCTTTGGATTTGGAGCTATTTGAGGAGAAAATTTTGGTTATTTTATGATGTGGGATAAGTACCTTCACCTTTGGAAGTTAAATCAAACCTTTAATAGCTATAAAGAATATTTGTAAATGGCAGCTGATGAATTATAGTGATCCAGAATATTTCTGAAGGGAACTGGAAGACAAGCTGAAGCATTCCTTGGTTGTCAGGCCCTGTGAGTTCAGATACTACTGTGAATGCTGTTGAACTATAAATGCCTGGGCACATCACTTAACCTTTCTGTGTTTCCATTTCCTTATCTACACAATGAGGCTAATAATACTGATTGACCTCATAACATTTAATTAGACCATTGGGAAGCTCTTTCAAAATGCTAAGTATCATTTGTTGGCACTTAGTGTCATGAAAGGTTTGTGTTTTTAACACACTGTGGTTTGAGGATGTGTTGGTACGACTGCTGCCAACTTCTTGTTTCTCCACCGTATCTTTTCTGAGCTCTCTTTGAAGTCAATGAGAATTGGGGTGATTGAAGGCACTTAGCAGAGGCTTCAGGTATGAGAGTGTGTTCTCTGGCATGTTTATAGCGGGCTTGTCCTTATGAAGAAAATGTTCTGCTTCTCAATGGAAGAGGAACTTGATGGCTTCTCCATGATTTATGGGCGGGTAATGATTAATGATTGCTCATGGAGCTTAAGCCTAGAGGAGGAGATTTTTGGCAAAGACACCAAAAAAGTTTAAATTATTTGAAAAAATTAATACACACACTTTTAAAGAACATAAATAACTGAGGCTTCTCTAGGGGAGGATTAGGCCCTTTACTTTCTGCACAGAGCATACAGTTGCTATCCAATATGTGCTTGCTAAAGAAATACACGCTGAATGGGCAAAAATTACTATACCTAGTAGAATATTGTATGATAATTATCTTATTATATAACATTAATGAAGCATCTAGAATACATTTTTGGTACCTTTTATGAACTCCTTTTTGTGTTCTTTCCTATATTATAGCATTAACCAGAATGTTTTCTGTTACCACTTCCAGAAATGTAGAAATGTGTTGTGTGACATACTTTTACTCAAAGCTAAAAAAAGGAGAGAGTCCCATCACACTTTCAAAATTGCACATCTTTGGAAACATCACCATACTGCCACGATAACCTTTCGAGACTATTTCAACAGCCTTCTAGTTGATATCCTTATTTTTAATCTTTTCCCAGAACCATTTTAAAGTCCATTGCCATACTAATCTTTCTCAAACATCACTTTCATCATGCCACTTGTTTCAAAAGCTTTCAGCGGCTTCCTATTTCCTATCTTACCTTCAAAATTGTGATTTCAACACCATCTGTTATGGGATGAATTGTGTCCCCCCAAATTTCATATGTTGATGATACCTCGTACCTCAGAATGTGACTATATTTGGAGACAGGGATTTTAAAGAGGTAATTAAGGTAAAATGAGGGCATTAGTGTGGGCCCTAAGCCGGTAAGACTGGTGTCTTTGTAAGAAGAGGACATTTGTACACAGACACAGACAGAAGACTATGTGAAGATGTAGGGAGAAGACAACAATTTACAAGCTAGGGAGAGAAGCCTCAGAAGAAACCAACTCTACAAACACCTTGATCTTGGAGTTCTAGCCTCCTGAACTGAGAAAATAATTTCTGTTGTTTAAGTTATCCAGATACTGGCATTAATATTAATATTTTGTTATGGCATCTTTAGCAGACTAATACACTATCCACAACATGGAAGCTTTGAATGGTTTTACTACCTTACTGTTCTAAGGGTAACTTAAGTTTTAGTCTCTTGGTTAAATCAAAGCCATTATTTTCACAATTTATCTTTTCTCTCTGTCATTACAATTTTATAGGAGTCCACACAATTCCCTATCGTTCAAAGGAAGAACATTGAGGAGGAGACAGAACACATTTACTGACCTGGACATGTCATGTTTCCTCTCCAAAATAAGGAAAATATACCTGTTTTTCCTACTTCAAAGGTCTATAGGCCAGGCATGGTGGTGTGCACCTGTAGTCCCATCTATTGGAGAGGCTGAGGCAGGAGGATTGCTTGAGCTCAGGAGTTCTGGGCTGTAGTGCATTATGCCAATTGGGTGTTTGCACCTAAGTCTGGCATCAATATGGTGACCTCCCTGGAGTGGGGACTATCAAGCTGCCAAAGGAGGGGTGAACTGGCCCAAGTCAGAAACTGAGCAGGTCAAAATTCCTGTGCTGATCAATAGTAGGGTTGCGTCTGTGAATAGCCACTGCACTCCAGCTTGGGCAACATAGCAACACCCAGTCTCAAAAAAAAGAAAAAAATATTAAGAAAAATAAAAGATCTATAGCCTTTCAAATAATGTGGTGCATATGAAAGCATTTGGAAAGTTGCGAAATGTCAGGTTATGATTTTCCAAACTCTGCTCAATTTCAGGTATCAAAAATCTTTAATCTACATGCTCAGTGCCACCTTAATCTGGAGCCCAAATCTGACTGTGTTTTAGAAGCCCTGTCTATAGCACCAGGCCAAATCTGGACTTGGCTTTGCTGATGAAGTTCTCTATTTAACGGGCTTGGGGTAAGCTCCTTTTGTGCCTGTATCTTCTCTTTAGCATTTCTGGTGATGATGGTTCTATGCATATAGCTTGGCTTCAGCCTTAGGAGTTTCGTATTCAAGGTCATTGCTAAAAGTCAGACTCTGATCCAAACAATAATCTCCTTGTAGGTATAGGGCATTCCCTCAGTGCTTGCCAGCCTGCCAGGGGGTTAGATCATTCTTTCCTTGGATACTCACCAAGTTCTGTGGCCTTGCTTTAAACTGAAACATCTGTTCCAAAGATCTTGACAGCCCCCTGACATGTTTTTGATGACACTTACCATCCATAAGAGCAGACCCTGTCTCTGAGTACCAGCCTGAATCAAACCCCAGCCTTACCAGTCCTCCTAGAATGATTCAGACCTTGACTCCATCCCTGCAAGGCTAGCCCCACAGCTAGCTTAAGCCCTTTTGTACCTGTTTGGCCTTGTGCACTTACTGCTTTTGCTGTACCAGTGTGCTCCGTCACAAGATACTTCAAGCCTGAGCTTCTGTATGGTCCTATACAAAGATAAGGGAATCTTATTTTACTATGGAAAATCGAAACTGAGCTCAGTTCTTATTTCTTCTAAGAATTGTTCTCTGATTATTCTCTCATAAGTATTTCCTTTCTTTGAACTCTTAAAGTATTTTTGGTCTGCATTACAAAATTTAGTCATTAATTATGCAATTGATGTTTTACATTCTTTTTGTGAATAATTTCATGTGAATTAATTTTCTTTTGACAACCAGATTATGAAGTCTTAAGAATACACTTTTATTGAGTATATATTCTGAGCAAAATATAAAGTCTTAAAGTTTCAAAAAGAAAATACCCATTTTTTTCTTGCACAGTGTCATTTATGCTTTTTATAAAGCCAAGTTTTAATTTCAGGCTACACAAGTACATGTTGTCACATCATTTTTGGGATGTTTTAACATTCATGAGTTTAAAGTTTAATGTAATTAATTTTGTCAGTGGTTTTCACTTTATATTTATTCAAAGAAAAGCCTTCATTTCCATAAATTCATTTGAATATTTAAATGCATTTCCCTTTGCTTTTCATGTTTTATTACCTTAATTCTTTAATTCACACAGTACATTATTAAATTTGTAAATGCATGCACATACTGAATATGTATAGGAGAAGATTGGCAAGAAACATCAAAATGTTAATATGAATATGTGATCGTATCTGGGAAGTGATTATTTTGTTTTCTTTCTACATTTCTATATATAATTTCATTTCTTTAACATTCAGTTCCTCTTTCATAATTAAAAAAATACTGATGAAGAAGTAACTGAAACATTTTGAAATCTACCCATTTCTGTGCTTTCTTTACTATTATATTTTAAAATGTTTTTCCTGAGCTTCCAGTTCACTGATCTCTCTGTATCTATATATATTTTTCTTGTATCTTTATTAGCACTTCTTAAAGTGGACCAAGATAAGCGTCATGTTTAAGTAAATGGGTAGAGAGGCTGAAAAAATAGAGATAGTAACATTTTGATAGTCTAAGTATTTTGTTTTAGTCAGGATAGATTCTGCTATGATAAGAGGGGAAAAAAAATCTACCCCCATAATTCTGTGGTTTAAAACAATAAAGGTTATTTCTGGATCACATTATATGTCCATCTTGAGTCAGCAGGAGCTCAACACATCATAGCCACCTGGAGGCCTGGGCTGAGAGAGGCAACCATCTCAAACTTTATGGGTCACCTTGCTGAAAGAGAAGAACTCAGGGAGAGTCTCTCTCACCTGCAGTTCAATACTCAGCCTGGAAGGTGACTTGCATTCACAGCTTGCTGTCAAAACCAGTCTTGGGGTCCCAAAATGAGTGAAATAGGGAGTGAAATCCTATTATGAGCCAGAAGGCAGAGAAATAGAAATATTCAATGAATAGCACTAATCACTGTTTGTCTGAAGATTTTGCAAAGAATATTTCAGTGTAAATTCTCAAATACTGTGAATTACATCTTGCCTTAAAAAATAGGTAATCTTTTATTTAAAACATTTTTCTTTGTGTTACAAAAATAGTGATATATTGAGTGTCTTTAAAACAGTATTAAAGCAAAACTAGAGATATAATTAGTTATAGAAGTAACAGTTTGTAAGTCCAGATTGTTATATATTTTGTTTGCTTAAAATCAGAAGGTGATTAAGGGTATTATTTTGGCATTATTTTCCATTTTTTATATAGTCAACTGATTTAAATAATTAAATAAGGGAAAAAAGATCACCTTTTATGTAAGCCATTTGATAGACAAAACAAGGATATAATAGAACATTTAAACTTTTGGAAAGAAATTGTGATAGAACATCCTTATATTTATCATAGGAGTAGCCAGTTAATTTAAAGAATTGCATGAAGAGATAAAGTAAGAAGAAAATTAAATTGTTGAATGTAATAAGGAAAGTATTTAAAATCAACTAAGGATAAAGCTAGTTTTCTGAGTCACCTCAATTATATCTGTGGCTTTGAGTCAACTTTTGAAGGCTAGATCCTTTAAAAGATCCTCCAAACTGAGTCTTCATATTTTCCCACAACATAAAGGGAACATCTTAGATAAAAATGTTTAAAGGAAAGAACCCAACGACTTCTTTCCAATCATTTTCCATTGAAGTATTTTCAGCAACCTTGTCAAAATAAAATAAATTTTGTACCTATAGGTTTAATAAAAAATAATAAATGACTGTATCATTTAGTTCTTTTTGCTGCTAAGTAGATGTCTTTATCCAATCTTAAGTCTCTGAAAGTATTTTTTTCCAGGGAGGATAATTGTATGAAATCATTTATAAGGTTTAACTGTCAAAAGTGCTGTCATTAAATCACTAATGTATGTCTATAGGGGAAACATTCTCTTGAGACCTGCTGCTGATCATAAACCACTTGATCTGTGGTCTCATATTTTATATTTTCAGCAAAACACCTCTTGTATATTACAGTTTCCTATTTCCTTAGAGGTGCTCCATTATTCTCCATTTCAAGTATAGTCGGTGCCAAACCTTCTGATGTATTCATTCCTCTCTCTTTGACAATGCAAAGTGTGTAGGTATCAGTTTACACTGCTTTGTTAACAGGAATCATTCAAGGGCCTACACTTGACCTCCCTTCCAGCACACACACACACACACACACACACACACACACAAAACAAAAACAAAAAAATCCCAATTCATTGAGAAATACTTGCATTCAGATTTAAGTACTTGCTAGTTGACAAATTAAATTAAGTGCTTGCCAGTTCACTAAACAATAGAAGTTTTGTATTTTACGTTATTCCTGAGGGTTAGATAAAAAGTCATTTCAAATATGAAGGAAGAGAAATTGTAGCCACTTGGCAGTCAAGATTTCTTTTTTATATTGTGAGATTGGAAGATTGACGAAGTGTCCAGGAGTTGCAAGAGATGGTTCCAGATGTCAGGAGCTGTGGAGAAGATGACTGTGACAAGGAGAATGGCAGAGTAGAGTTCAAGCTCTGGATCCTCTGAAAAAGGTGACAAATAACAAATATTATGGCTTTGATACAGCAGATAGGTAAGCCTGTAGTATAGAGAATATTGAAAAAGAGGGAGATTATCTTAAAATGTATTTTAGAATTATTGGGAAACCAGGTCTTCATACTTCTGAAAAATGCAACTAGCATTTTTCATGAGGATTCAGAATCCTTGAGGCTCCTGGATTTTGGAAGCCTCTGAGGATCACTGAAGTCATAAAAGAGAGTCTTTCAAAAGCTATAGCACAGGTGAGGATAAGGAAAAAAGGTAACTGTGAGTCATGTAAAACTGCCATGGTGGATGGTTTTATCTGCAGGATATAATGCCAGAGAAAAATATTAAGGGATGCTTCAGGATAACATCTAATTTTATAATAGAACCATCAGGTACTATGTATACAGTATTGAGAGTAAAGGAAACAAAAAAATAATTACATTGATAGCAATCAGGATAAAGAAGATGAAAAAATGAAGAAAATAAAACTAACCTACAGATTATTATCTAGAGTTTCATACATTACAGAAAGATAAAGAAAGAAGTCAAGGACTAGAATAATGGTTAATATAATGCTATATTGACTTGTTTGAAAAAATTTAGACTTGTAACTATGATAATATATCAAGTCTGAGGGGATAAAAAAAATTGTAAAAAATGAACTATTTCACATTTCAACTGATGGAGGCTGTTGTTGTACAGTGAAATCAGTGCTGAATTTGGATCAAGAAGAAAGGAATTCATATCCTGACTCTGACACAAACCAGATGTGTTATCAGGGATAAGTTACCCTATGTGTGTTCATTTCCTCATCCGTAAAAATGAATTTTAATTGCAGCAGAGACTGCTATTATCCATCAATATCCATTCCTACTTTCTTCCATAGGAATCAAACTCACAATTTTTAGCTGGAAAATATGTTGTCCCAAATAGAGATTGCATTTTCTATTCTCCCTTCATAGATAGGGGTGTCCATATGATTAAGTTTTGGATGTAATTAGAAGTGTCATGCAGCAGCTCTGAGGAATCTTCCTTAAAATATGACTGATGCAAACCCACTGCCTCCTTTATTCTTTAAATCTTTCTCCATTCTGTGTCTGAAATGCAGATATGATGGCTGGAGGTCCAGTTGCTCTCTTGGACAAAGAGGACAGGGTCACACACCTTAAGGATGGTGGAAGATTTGGCTGGAAGGAGCCTGGTTTCTTGAGGACTTAGTGAAGAAAAGTCAATATATCAACCTCCCTGATTTTTATGTAATAGAAAATAGATTTCTATATTATTAAACTCTTTTATTCAGAGCTGAGCCTAATCCTGAAAATATGTTTACCTTATAGTTTATTAGGAACTTTAAATAAAATATTAGATACAAAACTACAATAGCCCCCCCTTATCCATGGGGGATATGTTCCAAGACCCCTAGAGAATGTCTGAAACCAAAGATAGTACCAAACTTATATACGAGGGTTGTCTGGAAAGTATCCAGCCATTGTTAATATAACGAGAATGGGTGGTGTGACCTTG
>CAUYSK010105307.1:0-19758 GCA_963575035.1 Avahi laniger
GCTATGTGACTTTTTAATGTCTGATATAATTTACACAGTAAAATTTCCAGTTGTTTTCGGTATTCAGTTCTTTCAATTTAGACAGATACATGCAATCATGTAACTATCACCACAATTAATGTGTAGAACATTTCCATCACCCCCCGAAGTTCCCTTGTGTCCCTTGGTAATCAATCCCTCCTCCCTACCTCAGTCCCTGATAACCATTGATGTGTTTTCTTTCCCTGTAATTTTGCCCTTTCTAGAATATCGTGTAAATGAAATAATGCAATATGTAGTCTTTGGAGTCTGTCTTCATTCACTTAGAGTAATGCATATGACAGCCATTCATGTCGCTGCATATATTAGCTGTTCATTCCTTTTTATTGCTGAGTAGTATTCTGTTATGTGGCTGTAATTCTGCTTGCTAATTCATTCCCCAGTTTATGAACATTTGGATTCTTTTCATTTTTATAGATTATAAATAAAGTGATTAAAAAATTTATGTATAGCATTTTGTATGGATATATGTTTTTTTTATTTATCTTGGGCAAATATCTAGGAGTGGGATCACTGGCTCATATGTGTGATACTTTGATGCAGCTGGTAGAGAGAGGTATGAAGCAGCATGAGCTACTCACAATTTGGTATTACTGTAGCACAAGTAGGTAAGAGAATGGAGGAGCGAAAAGAATGGGCAAGACCACATGATTCAATATTTTTATTTTATGCTAAGAAACTCAGATTGTATTCCCTAGGCAATAGGGAGGATTTTAAGCAGTGATGTCATGTGGTTACATTTCCATTTCATCCGGGACATCAGAGTGGAGCCCAAACTGGTTGGAGGATGCACTGGGGTAGATAATGAGGTTGGAGTTGGCAAGAACAGTTTACGGTTCTATTATTAATCCAGGATCCTACATTAGTACATATTCCTGGTAGTTTGCTGTTTAAAACAAAAACGTGGAGCATACTCAAGACTTCCAGTGTTATTATCCAGGAATACTACACAGTTCATAAAACATGCTTACTGTCAACACTTTCTAAGTTGATTTCACTGGGAAAAAGAGACTTCACTATGTGGAACTAAGTAGGTGCCTTCTTAAGATGGCCTAGTACTGGCACTGATACCCAGCAACTCAGTTAATCATACCAACAGTCCTATGAGGTCGGTGCTGTTATCATCTGCATTCGCCGTAATGGAAAGAGCAGAAGCTGTAGGTTTAGCAGACTGTGTGCCTACCAGAGCTACTACTTATGGCTATGATAATCTATTTATTACTATGACAATCATATTACTATATAACCTGTGATAGGTTGCTTAAACTCGGTGAACTCAAATTTCTTGACTGTAAAATGGAGATCATACTCTCTGCCTCATAGAAATTTTAGGAACATTGAATGAAACAACATGTAAACTGTTCCTAGATTATGCTGGTGGTCAGTGAATGTTTACTCACTAGAGTTTTTCCACACCTTTCTCTAGATATACACAATGAAATGTTAATTACTAAGTTGAAAATTAAGCTTGGGGAATTAAAAAATCAGAGAATAAAATCAAGCATTCAAACAAATTCTAAAGATTGATAGTGAACTTCTAACAATACTTTTGAAAATCCATTTAAAAACAACATAATGAGAACTTTTATCTCAAGGTTTCCTCATCTGTTTTTAATGAGGATTAAGTGAGATAATGTATATGAAACAGAATACCAACATGCATTCCCTCTCCTTTATGGTTTTCCTTTCATATAAAAGGAAATAATCGTAAAATAATTTTTTATTAAAATTAATAATGGGACTGGGATGTTTACCCTGGCAAGTAAAATCTTTGGGAACGGTAATTTTGGAATATTTGAAGGACTACCACCTATTAGGAAGAATAATTTTATTTTATACCTTTATCGAGACCACAATAGGCCATTAAATTGATGACGAGGGTGATAGTTTTGGGAAAAATATAAAACGGACCTATTCATTAGTGCTGTTCAGTGAAATAGACTGGTTTTTATTATGCAGAATTTCTGAAACCATGTGTCAGTAGTGGTTTAAAATAAATCATCGCATTGCAAGAAGAGGTTAAACTAAATGTCCTAATATAATCTCCTGTAATACAGCTTATTGTCCTTGGTCATTGGCCCTTACAAAACTATGTGATTCAATGATTCTCTATTTTTACTTCTTCAAAGTTTATAAATACCCTAATATAACATTGCTTTCATTTGAAAACCATTCTCAACTTTCAAATATATTATTGCTCTCATATTTCTTGTTAATTTCTGGATTTCAAATAGTGTTGACACTTTGGCTACCAAAATATCTTTTAGATGACTGAAGAGTTAATTAAATTCTCATTTATTTTTTAAGACATAATTTACTTCACGCCATTAAGTATCTTGCTGTTCAATGTGAGGTTTTGAAAGGAACTTTACCCCGTGGATATTAATTTATTTGATATGTATGTACCCAGGTAAACTGTTTTTACAACATGACTACCTGTTCTTTGCATGTAACACTTGGTAGCTTTGAATCATTCACAGGATCATATTACACTCTCAAAAGGAGTAGGTTGAGATATTTTGAATATAATTGTCCTTATTCTCATTAATAAAACTTTAGCATGAAAATTGTTTTTAATTTTGAACACTGGAAAAAGATGTACTTGATAAGAAATGATGAGTGTTTTTTCTTCACTTCTCACATACCGCCCAATTGATTTTTTTCTTTCGAAGTAACTTTATCAATTAATTCGTCCTTTGTATGTCCACTGCTAATACCTTCACATTTCATGCCTGGAATCCTAACCTTATTGTGCCTACTTTGATCCATTCTAAAACTGCTATAGAATTAAGCTTCATAAAATACCTATTTATAAAACATTGTATATTAAACTTCTCAACAGCTCATCATTCCTCCTAGAGAAGAAAAATGAAAATAAAAATAAAACTATGGGATAGGCCTTGAATTTAAGCCCTCCGCAGTACGTTTCTGTCTGCCAAACAATCTGCTGTTGCTACCAACCTTCAGCTCCTCCCGAATGACTAATCTCACTCAGGAAACTGTAAAAATGATATCGAGTCATTTAGTTCCCACCCCAAGTTGCCCTTAAAGTAAAATGATGACAGCAGCACAAAGCATGCAGCCCCACATTGTCCACCACAGACCCTGTCTTGTCCCTGGTCCCCTGCTGTGCACCTGTCCCATAAATTGCTGTGAGTATTAAGTGAAATAACATAGCACAGGACTGGGCAGATGACAGGTGCTTTGTAAATGTCAGCTCTCCCTGGGCACAGCTGTAGAACTCTGATTAACAATCCACACTTCTTATAAAAGGTAATTCGTGGGAATGATTTTCTAACTTAAAAATAATAATTAAATGCACTTCTACTCTATGGGAAGTGATGAAGAACTGTTCTTGATTAAAAGTAGCCATTTCATAATTTAGACATGTACTATGACTGTCTATATTTTTAATGCTTAGACAGATGAGAATGAGCACAAAAATTCACTTTTGTTCACCTTACACTGCCCCTGCCCAAGAAAAAAACTTATGAGCCAGAGAAAATTTATGAAATTCATTTATGCATTTTGGAACTTATATCTAAAAAGGCAATAATTTAAAAACACTGATTTTTTTATAAGAAGGTAACAAAGTAATAGCTAAGAGAACATTTAATTGGAATGCTCGAGAAGATAAAAACTTTTAGTGATTTTGTTTTAATTTATGGTAGACATGTTGCTGCATAATTTTGCTCAACAACCAAGTCTATCTACCAAATCTAAATTTCTAAGATCTGAATTTTTTAAAAGTATTTATTGTATAATTTTAAATTATTGTAAGTGTAATATGTAAGTGTTGTAACAAATCTAGTATTTACCTTCGTTATCTCCTAAAAATCCAAAAAGAAACAGTCATTCCACATGAATCTTCCAGACTATAAGAAAACACTTCTGCCTGCAGATGCACGTGGTGCTCCTCTTCCTCCCACGTTCCTCACGCTACACACCGCTCACCAGACCGCCCATCCACTGGTGAACTTTAAACTCCAGAATAACCTCAAGTTATCCTTCCCTTCCACCCAGTCAAAATTCGGATCTCTTCAGGTGTGTGTTTTTTTCTCAGGTGACTCTTAGAAAGAAAACAGTGTCTGCAATGAAATAATTTATACTACAATGTCCATGAATGTCCATTATTTCCTCTCTGTGACCAGAACTTTTCAAGTATTTTTGACATTTTGGGCTACATGATTAATTTTTTTTTAAAGAGCTTTTCAGGTATTTTAATGAGAGGGTGCTTATGAATACATACAAACTTCAACTTGGTAAAATTTCAGGTAGTTTAATAGAGTGAGGTAACTTCTCTAGGCAGCATAGTTAGTAGAAGATGTTTTGGGATCATCAGGAGTTATTTATGCAGCCCTGAGCTTCATCTCTGGGATCAACTCGCTTTTGTTATTACTACTGTTTATCACTTCTCTCCTTCTTTGATTTACCAACCAGTTCTCTGATGGCTCCATCTTTTATTCTGTATCAATTACCATGGGAGGAGCATTGAGGATGCTGAGTTCGTGTGTGTGTGGTGTGTGTATGTGTGTGAGTGGGGAAGACAGGAGATTTCAGTATATGTATTGAGTAATGATAAATGAAGAGCTGACCTCAAATGATATTAGTTTAAATGAAATATTGTTCTTTTTTTCTGTCCGGTTATCAGCTTTTCTCTCTCATGTGTAATGTTGTCTTATATTCATTGACTAAGCCTGTCCTAGAGATAGTCAACCCATTGTGTACTCTGCTTGAGTAAGGTAGTGATTTATGAAAGATACACCTCCACCTTCTTATCCTCCCCCACACCACATCATCGCTATGTAATAATTTAAATTTTAATTTTAAATTAATACTGTAAGTGTAATATGTAAGTGTTGTAACAAATCTAATATTTACCTTCTAATATTTACCTGTAATGGATGGGTAGCGAAGGATACAGATGTAGGTTCCAAAAGGGTGCTGTGAATATGGCTGGTTGCATTTTTGGCTTTAATCTCCAGCAAAAGGAGTGCCACTGAACTCCTTTTTGCCACTAGCATTGGGAAGCCCAAGGAGAGGAAGGTACGGAAGCAGATTAAGTCAGACATTCTTGGTAACACAAACACTATTAATTGTTTCTTTTATTCAGCCTCTTGTGAGTATTGTGAAGATAAGAACAAAAAAAACTGTGAGTGTTATTTATTAAACCCAACTCTCCATTAATCTTACTTAGTATAAGAAAGCAGAGAAATTAAAAAATACGAATTTTGTTTTTAGAGCTAGAATTCCTGAAATTAAAAATTCTAAGATTTCTAGTATCTGAATAGCCTATGCAGATGGCAGTATTAAGATTCTCAAATACTGAGCAAAGGGGAAAATGTAAAAATATCTTAAGATTTGCAAATGTGAAGGCACTGAAATATAAAACAATCTAAAAATGAGCACAAAGAGCTTCAATCTGTGTCTCATTTGTCATTCATTTTTCCTGAGGTATCTTAAAAGGTAAATATATGTCTTTACTTTTCATAACTAAATTCAAAATTTTCAGTGAAAAAAGAATATTGCCAAGTAACAATTCTGGATATTAATTGAAAGTGATTTTATTATCTATGTGAAAAGTCTGTCTAATTGAAAGTGATTTCATTACCTACTTTGAAGTAGAGGAAAGCTAAATGCCAAATACATATGTTTTCAGAAGCAAATGGGATCATTTAAATGAACTCTTGGCAGAGCCAGTAGCTGTTCCATAAAATGATTCGATTTTTTTATATTCCTTTCACTGTTTGTCTCCTGTAAGAAAAAGCTTGCCTTTATTTGCTTTTGTTTGTGGTATTTTTTATAACATGAAAAACTTTAATCTGTGAGTAAATAGTATCCATCTATGTTTTTAACTAAAATCACTGCTTTTGGCAGGAGTAATAATGATAAATATTAAACACTTAGAGTATACCAGGCACCATTCTAAATGGTGTACAAAATGTTAACTTATTTCATATACCATTTGTTTTCATAGTGCTAGAATTAGTATTTCAAAAGAAAATGCTATTGGTGATGTTCTTTGTTCCATGT
Organism: Avahi laniger; assembly: GCA_963575035.1. Lineage (NCBI taxonomy): Eukaryota > Metazoa > Chordata > Mammalia > Primates > Indriidae > Avahi > Avahi laniger. Next base: position 6,073 of record CAUYSK010105307.1, read on the forward strand.
AAATTTAAGGAAATTGGCAAAATCCTTAGAGTTCTTTACTTTACAGTTCTCTGTGGACACAGACCTCATTCTCCTTTACCAAGGATATCTTAAATATATTGGGAAAAATATCTAAAAGTAACATTATTTTTATAACTCTTATACTTGTGCAATAACATAGGTAAAGGCCTTCATATACTGTACATGTGCAGTTGCTTAAAATTTGTTATTATGTACTTCCATCTCATCAATTTATAAATACTAACACTATGTGAAAATGTTCTGTCTAATGTCTTTATATTGACAAGCAGCATGCAAGAAAGGTTGTTCAGTGAACTGAACATTTTGAGTCCAAACATTTCACAGGGTAGCATCTTGCAACACAGAGTGATAAAATGCAGATGTTTTGTCTACTCATGTAAGTTTATTACAATTGAGGGGTTAGAGAAGAGCAAATGCATGGGACACTCACTGTGTGTAAAATATAACACAGTGCTAAACATTTCATTATCCATGTAACCCATTCATTAGTTCTTACAATAATCTTTCAGAGAAGGCTTTTTGTTATTCCCATTTTACAGAGAATCAATCAGACCCTTCGATTACATAGCTGGGAAAAGTTACATAGCTAGAGAGCGGCAGTTAGTCTCCGAACTGAAAGCATCTGTCCCCAAAGCCTGCAGACTTATTCTCAATGTTATGTGATACATGCCGTCACCAGATATTTTGTTGAGTCCTTCTTCTGGCTAGGCATTCTGCTTGGTGCTGGGAATAAAGTCACTAGTTGGAGATGCCACCATGGGGATTTTTTATAGTGTAATGTGTGAAACATGATAATAAGGTCATGGAATACAAAGTATCATGGAGTCCCAGGCCAGTGATAGGCTCAAGGTGTGTATTTAAAGCTTAGTGGACAACTTTGGCAAATTCTGTAGTATAGCCGCCCTCCAGCCCCTTGCATATTAGGTAAGTTTCTTTTTCTTACATCGGTTGCAGATTGTAGTTCTAGTCTCTGTCAAAAGTTATAAACCTTTTCATAGGTTTATAACTTTCCATACTTGAGATCAGAGAATATTATTTTTTCAAATTGAAAGCTTAATTATTCATGCATGTAGTTCATAGCAAAGCTTTTGAAAACTGTAATTATGCTGTCATTTTCATAGAAGAAAATTTATCATATTAGCATAAGAAAAACTGCATTAATAAATAATAATAACTACCATTTATTGACTGTTTATCATGTTCCAAGCACTGTCCTACTAGATTTACATACAAAATTTAATTTAATTCTCAGCATACCCTGTGAGATGGGCATTACTATCCCCAATTTAGAGAGGAAATTGACACACAGAGAGGGTAATTTGCTCAAGGTAGCATAGGTGGTTCAAATTGAGCCCTGTTTAAACAAAGATCTAGTGCTTAGTGTCCTAAGCACTGTACTGTAATGAGTTTAGACTCTGGAACTACTTTGACTGGTTTGCACTCCAGCTCTCCCGATTCTTTACTTTGTAAATACAGACAAGAAAATTAACTTTTCTGTGCCTCAGTTTCCTCATCAATAAAATGGGAATTATCATAATACCTTCTCCATAGGGTTGGTTATAAGAATTTAAAAAGTACTTGCATGTAAAGCTCTTAGAACAATGCCTACCACAGTGCAGATACTCAAAAAATGATAGTTACTGTTGTTATTACTTCCTTCTAGAAGATGAGATGAATACATAAGAACTAAAAGCATAGAATTTATAGCATTTTTTTCTTTTGCCAGCATCAGCATATTTACTAAAGTGACTACATTGACTGAGGTTGATAATGTTTTAAGTAATGCAATTCATCTCACAGATTTCGAATTATACTAAGAGAATATTTGATCTTTCCATCCTTTATCAGGTTTCATCTTGCTTGACATTAGAGTAATTCTGATTTTACCCCTTTCTTCAGATCTAAAAATCGGTGACCAAAAAGGAGACCTAAACTCCACATTCAAATTCAAAAGGATGCATTTTTATTTCTAGCATATTTCCAAAAATCAAGTTAAAATTTCCATATACTGGAGAGAACAACTTATCATAAACTGCCTAACACCAACTAGCCTCATGTGCTTTTATTTATTAATTACCAGTGTTGTTTCTAACAAATTAATATTAGCTAACACATTGTTACATGAGAATTGGAACTTAATGACTAAAAGTAAGTATTAGACTGTTTTATATTCCTGCCATTGTTTATCCATTGGCATGGAGAACTACCAAGGTACAAACAAATTAATTGCCTCTTACTCAGTTCTATTCTATTCTCGTACCTGAATACAAAAGCCATCTTCCTAGGGGAAATGCATGCTCCCAAAGGATTGGAGGGAAGTTATTAATTATATGTATAAAAATGTAAACATTTATATATATACATATACAGATAGAGAGAGGAGCATAATGCAGAAATGACAAGTCCTGGACTTAGGTGCTGTAACAACCAAGTAAAACTATTTAAAATGGCAATGAAACTGCCCATCAAAAGACTTCTTCATGTCATATAATAAAAGGAGGAAGTATCAAACCAGAAACAAAATTATTGAAAGAACAATAAAATGGAGTTTGGGATAACTTACTACCATGAAATATTTTATGGATGTCTGCCCAGAGAATGTATTTAAAGTGTATTAAATTTCTTCATAAAACATTTGCATTATACTTTGGGTCTCAAGAATTAGAACTGCAAGACTAGCTTTAATTATACTGTTTTGCATACAAAAATATGATGTCCTTGTAAAATTTAGTTTAAATTCTCATGTTCCCTCTTATCATTTAGTGTACGATATGACTTTTATCACCCTTATTAATTTTCTGTGATAGTCCTTGTCAGAGCAGGAAAAATGTTCTTGAAGAAGCTAAATAAACTGCAGAGAAATGTTACTTGATATTCTCTACGGGATAAACTCCAGAAAGGGATTAACATGCAGGGAACAGAAAATAGTCCTCCATGAACATTTGATTGCTGATAAAAGAGAGAAGGGCTGGGAAGCAGCTGTGGTGTGTGACAGCAAAGTTATGAGCAGTGTCTGCAGTAATCTGAAGAGTCCCATTAGAGATGTTGTATTTCAGAGAATAGAATGTATACATTTTTACACATATATTTATTATTTTAAAACTTGAGGAAAATACGTTAAGAGACTTCCAGGGTGAGATGCTAGAGGAGAGCTATATCACTGAATCGCTTTTTCCCATACTTAATAATTTAACCCACACCCCCAAAAAATTTAAAATAGCAAAATTGCAAAATTCTCAGTGATAAAGCAAAGGAAATGGAAGAACCTCAAGTCATAATCTTTGAATAGTGGTAGTCAGGCGGACAAAGGATTCCAGAAATCATCATGTAATGTTTTCTACTCCACTCCTATCCACCCGCCCCACAGCCGCTGCCCCATCCCCCTATCAAAGCAATACAGGGAACACAATACTTACAGTGGCACTGGTACATCCACCTCCAACCCATTATTTGAAATAAACTTACATGGTTAGGAGCCATCCCATCCCATGGAAAAACAGAAAACCTCTTAAGAGAGGGAAAAAAATGGCTCCAAACCTCTCCTACAATTTCAGCAATTTACTAAAGCCAGCCAGGATCAGCTTTATGTTTTGTTTTCTAGCTTAATGGTAAGCTGAAAAGGGAAGGTAAAATGAGCATAATCATTGAGAACAAATTATTTCCTGCAATTAGTTGAGATTTAGTAGAATGGAAGAGAAAACAAAATGAATTAGTCAAGCTTCCCTAAAAGAACAAATGTTCCTGTGAGAAGAGACACAAAGAACCCTGTCTACTATTACTCCTCCCTCAGAACAAAGGTCAATGGCCAAAACCAGAAGGTTAGTGCCTACCCTTTTCCTATCAGACTGGCAACAATTTGAAAGTTTTGTACTACCCAGTATTAGCTAGGGTTTGGGGAAACTGTAACTCTCATACCTGATGGTAAGGTGGATTGACGCAAACTTTTTGGAAAATTGTTTTGCGATGTCTATCAAAATTTAAAGTGCTCCATGGTCCATGACCCAGAAATTCCACTTGTAGGAATGTTACTTGCAGTCATGCTGGCAAAAATTATATGAGCCAGACTTTTTCTTGAAGATTATATACCACAGCAAAATACTGGAAACAACTCCAATGGTCCTCAATGAGGAAAGGACTCAATGAAATGCATCCAATGGAATACTTTATAGCAACTAAAAATAATAGATTGTTGTGTTTTGATGTGAAGAGATTTTCAGCTAATATTATTAAGTGAAAAAAGATTATATGTAATTTTTTTTTCAAGTGGGGACTTGGAAAGATCCATGAGCGATTACCTGGGAAGGGTGGCTCTAAAATGGAAATCCTGATAAATTAAAACTGGACAAAATGCCCCAGATATCTCAGAAAGAGAAAACCTTGTAATATGTAAAAATACCAACATTTACAGAAGACTTATCATGTATTAACAATTAAAGGACATAACATTAGTAGTGTAGTGAGTACCTGGAATGCTTAGCCTAAAAAAATCTGGTATTCATTGATTCACTCATCCATCTTCTTTTCGTAGACATTTAATTTAAAAGAAGCAAGTAGACATTCTATGCCAATAGGAAAATTTAACAGTCAATGCAGTTAACAAAACATGCAGTCAAAATAGAAAGAGAAGTATAAATTAGATTTGTACACAAAATATGAAAATTATTTAATTGGTATTTATATGGTCTAGACTTTCGCTTGTCTTTCATCTTTCATATGTCTGTCTTTCATTTTGTTTATCTATTGTGTCCACTAAACTCAAAGAAGAATTTAAACTGTGCGCCTATTGAATAAATAAAAAAAAAGGTTCAGTTCAGCAAACCTCAGACACTTCCTCTATCTGTGGCACTAAGATAGGCTGTGAAAGGTACAAAAATGAATCGACATAGTTCATGAAGTCAAAAAGCTGACACTCTTATAGAGGAGATAAATATTAAGTAATTAATTTTAGGATGATCACAAAATAATATTTACAATGTATTCTCTTAGAAATATGTATTACATGGAGTTGTGTTCACTATAGCATAGAGGAGGGAGTGATTAACTGCTGGGAGGAGAGTGTGAGAGTCACTGGGGAACAGAGTACTCAGGACTTCATAAACCTTTGATGATTGGCTGTCCTAGGTAGGCTATTGGGGCAGAAAATAGCAAACATAAATGTATAGAGTTGTGGGATATGGAGGTGCTTTTACAGGACTGTGAGCATTTGGGAGATGTTAGAAATAATGACGGGAGAAAATAAGTAGCATTCTTAATACCTAGATAAAAATAAGTTTATATTTTGATAGTTTCCTCATTTCATTAAGTTTTTACAAATCACTTAAAACAGTTTTACAACATATTATGTTGCAGTAATATTGTACTCAAAACCCTTTATGTCTAATTGCTTTCATTGTATTTAGTGTATGATTGTTTTATTTTTACATGATAGATAAAATTGTATGTATTTACTGTGTACAACATGTTTTGAGGTATGTATACATTGTGGAATGACTAAATGTGGCTAATTCATATATACATTACCTTACATAGTTATTATTTTTGTGGTGAGAACACTTTACATCCACTCTTTTAATGTTTTTCAAGAGTACAATATATAACTAACTGTAGTCACCATGTTGTACAATAGAATCATTGAATTTACTCCTTCTTTCTAACTAAAATTTGTATCTATTTATCAACATTTTCCCAACCCCTGTGTGTCAACCACCCCAATCCTGGTAACCACCACTCTACTCTGTCTGCTTCTTTAAGATCAACTTTGTTAGATTCCATGTATGAGTGAGATCATGCAAATATTTGTCTTTGTGTACCTGGATTATTTGACTTAAGATAATGTCCTTCAGATTTATCCATATTATTGCAAATGAAAGGCTTTCATTGTTTTTCATGGCTAAATAGTATTCCATTGTATCTGTCTGCCAAATTTTTTAATACATTCATCCATAGATGGACACTTAGGTTAGGTTGATTCCATATCTTGGCTATTGTGAATAACACTGCAATAAACGTGGGAGTGCAGATAGCTTTTTGACATATTGACTTTGTTCATGAACTTGCAAAGGATTTTTTCCCCCTAGGCTCGATTGCTTGACCCAAAGAAAGTCAATTACTAAGACAATGAAGATTGCCAAGGAAGAAAGGAACTTTATTTGTGGATGATGTCAACTGAGAGACAGGAGGAATTCCTCAAATCTGCCTCTCTGACTGATGAGATTAGGGGGTTTTTTAAAGGTGAAATGAATATAGCATGAAGTGAGTGACCATCATTACATGTTCAGGGTGTAGGGCAGGGCACACAAGCACAGTGAGAAATCATACTGGCACATACATTGTATGATCGAAAAATGGCAGATAAGCCCCTCCCAGCACAGAGATTTTAGTAGTATAACAAGCTAGGGGTTAACATTGGTCATCCTTTCTGTCTTGTGTACATGCAAATAGTAGGGAGTAGGTTGCTCAATGGGTCCTTGGGCAAGATTTTTGGTGGAATGTCACTTATCTTGACTTCTCTGAATAATCAAGTGGTGTAAGGCCTTGTAGTTATCTTGCGGCTGCAAGGAGGTTCCACCGTTTCTGAAAAACAACTCAAAAGGAAAGGGATCAGTGAAACAGAAAGTTATAAATTTCTGGCCAGCAAATCTTAACTGGCCTGGGAACTTGAAACATAAGAGAACTGGAAAAAGGCATTTTGTTCATGGAGCCGATTACAGTTTTATTTCTTTTGGATTTATGTTCAGTGGTGGGATTGCTGAATCATAAGGTAGTTTTGTTTTTAATTTTTTGAAAACCTCCATACTGTTTTTCATGATGGCTGTACTAATTTGAAGGGGTAGGCAGGACCAGATGAAGCAGGGCTTTATGGAAAGGAATTTGCCTTTGCTTCTAAGTACAATGAGAAGCCACTGGAGACTTTGAAATGGAAGAGTGAAATGATCTACTTTATTTTTTTGAAAGATCATTCTGTTTATTAAGTGGAAGATTATTAAGGAAATGCAAGTAGGAACTAGAAGTAGTAGTTCATGATCTATAGCTATAACCCAAGAGAGAAATGATGGTGATGTGGACAAATGTAGTATTTATTACTAGAGATGATCAGAAATAGAGAAATCAGATTCGTCGATGATTTTCATCTATGGAGATGAAGAGACCAAATAAGAATTCCAGCCTAAATTTTGTAAAATTTTATGTGCTATGTACTAAAATAGAAAGCTTTTGGGTGAACAGCTTGGAGTCCCAGGATTTTGTGGAAATCAAGATCTATGTTTTGGACATGTTAAGTCTTAAATGTCCATTAGAGAGCCAATTGAAGATGTCAAGCAGATGGTTGGATTTGTGACTGTCCAGCTCAGGAGAACACTCAGAGCCAGAAATACACATTGACAATAATCAACCTATAGAGACTAAAGATATGACTTCATCCAGATGAAATCACAAGAGAGAATGTAAGTAGACCACACATTTTTTTAATAAGACTTGGTTGTAACAGGAAGGAGAATAAGAATAGTGTGTATCATATATGAACCCAGTTTTGTAGAGGAATATTACAACTTCCTAAGCCTTTCTAGTCATTACTTGTATTTTCCTATGTGAATGTTTTCTTGTTCATTTGTGTCTTGCCTGTGAGTTTTTTTATTTGTAATAAATAATGCATGAAATATAGTACAATACAATATGTTTCTATAATGGTATTTTAACAAATGGGTCCCAAGTGATATGAAAGTTTATAATCCATACTAATAAACACATTCCAGTACTTATTAGTTGTCAGCCTTATGTTAAAACTATAAAAATAATAACAGATAAAAATCAAAGCCCTGATTAGAAGTTACATGATCAGGTTTACACAAATACTTAGTGAAAAACCAATTGATGTTAGATCTCCTCATGCCCAACCCAGTGACTTTTCACCACACCTTAAGGCCATATAAGTGTGTGACTATTCCTGAACAATAACCATCTCCAGCCTAGTAGATGATCAAAGTCGTTTTTTTACAGATAAAAAGGAAACAAACTGATTTTTAACCATCTTACCAACCCAAAGTTAATAAAGGTAATGTATATCATTACTAAATCATGGTTTCGGTGTTACCAAAATTCTCCACTACTATTTTATCTACATAATGATTTCTTTTTAATCATCCAGAACATGAGAGAGAAAAACGTTTTACTGAAGACTAAAATGTATTTCCTATACAATACCACTAGTGTTAATATATCACTAAAAGCAAATTCAACTAATTGTCTTTAATTGTGGAGTTGATAAGAATATTTGAAGTAAAAAAGGGACTAACCATTTTTGTACTTAATTTTTGTAATTAATAAAAATTATGATATGAGTCTTAGATAATAAAAATGTCAACTGAAACAAAAATTGAATTCCGTACAAATTCAAAAATTTACCCAGGCATAATTTGAGTCATTAGGTGTCACCTAAACATTGACAAAAATTTTAAAGTGTTCTGTTCTTATTATGCAGATAGAACACTAAGGCATTATTTCTCTAAAGCATTTCATAGAATACTATTAAAAAGAGATTTTTATGGGCAAATAAATTTAGGAAACAGTGGTTAAACAAACTCAAACTTCTCAGAACTTGTAATGTGCAACTGCGCATCGCTGATATCTTAGGGTTAAATATGTTAGCCGGCATTTCCAAAAATTTCATGTCTATAGATCCCAGTTTTTTTCCCCACTTTTTAAACTTTTTTCACTACTCATGGGGCATCCTTGGAAAATCCTTCTCTAAAACTGATTGCGATTGAAGGACAATAGAGGCACACACCCTAAGCTTAGTTAGAAAAACTTTATTGCCTGTGACCTTGAAAGTCATCACTTCTGTGTTTCTTATATTCACATAAAACCCTCAAATACTTTCAAGGTTAGGAAGGGTAAGTGCTGTGTTAAATGAAGAAATCAAAACTGGCCCCAGGCAAAAGTGTAAAGTAAGCAAAGTCTGTTTTTGGCTCACTACCTTCAGTGTCATCACGTTTTCTTTCCACTACTGACAACTTACTCAGGTTGTCATCCCTCCTCATCACTTCAGGACACTTTTCTAAAACCTTTTCCCAGAGAGTGTTTAAACATGCCAATTATACCTGTCTCCCACTCCTCTCCCTGACACAGAGCTGACTTCTGCCTAGGATGCACCACCTCTTGGAGCATGTTGATTGCACTGTCTTATAGACTGAAAGCTCTATCTAAGGCCTTAGCAAATGTGTGTGTTTGTGATATTTTAGGCTCTATAACAAAGAAGTAAGCAGTGTTACTCTTGGGCAAAGAGCTCCTTTGGAGGCCTCTCAAATTATATCTCATTGGTCACCATCTCTTTTGCCTAGTGCCACCATCAGTGCTGGAAAAATGTATAATTTCTCAGGAAGAGGTAAAGGAAGCTATAAAAGTAAGTGCCCACTGAAGTGACAAGGGCTAGGAGTCAGAGGCTTGGGTTTTAGTCTTGTCTCAGTTACCACCTGGCTCTGTAACCTGATGTCACAGTGCCTCAGTGTTCTCAATGGTCTGATGGGGGTAACACTTTCACAAGACTGTGAAGATAGTAAAATGAGATATATCAATAGATATTAAAATGTTCTAAACAGCTGAAAGGCAATGTGGTATTCTTTCAGCAATTTTATGTTGCATTAAGGAAATTAGACTTGGCCTAAAACTTTTCAAAATGGAAGAACTAATATTGGCCTTAAAGGTCACTAAGTATCATAAAAGATACTTATGCCCCCCAAATTTAAGCAGGATTAACTCAAAGTAAAGCCAGAACTGTAGCCCAATTGTCTAAATCTGGACCAGGGATTTTCCTGGTATGTCAAGACATTGCTGGAATATACTTTGTAGTTCTGGAATTGATGGCCGCAAATGAAAGAGGCTGCCATTAGGGCTGGGTCAGGAATCTCAATGTCCTTATCTCTCAGTCAAGGAACAAGAGTTGTAATTTTATAGTCTAAAAATTAGTGATATTTTAGTTCCATAGTTTTGTGGGAAAACTAGAATATATGGCATGGAAAGCTTGCTGAAAAGTATTTGGTTACCCTAGAGAAAAAGAAACTCCCTCTTTTCCAAGAGATGCAGAAATGAGTTCAAAATCTTTGTGTATGTTGCTTAGCTTCCTCATCTCTCCACTGGTTACCACTGCCAAGGACATTTGCTTCTGTCCTGGTGTCTATTCATTCAAAGCCCTTTAAAAAGCTTTCTAGACACTATTATATTCAGAGATTTTTGTCCATAAACCATATTCAAATATACCTACATCCTATGTTAAATATAATCTTGATATAAAATAATTTATAAAGAATTTGCCTCTACATAAGTCATTTAATACAGGAATGATTTCTTTTATATAGTTAGAGATAGGCTCTTAGACAATCTCTAGATTTGAATCACTGACCAACCATTTACCAGCCCTGTGACTTAGAAAAGTTATATAATCTCTCAGTGCCTCAACTCTAAATTGAGGATGCTGAAAGGACTAGTTTAGGGAGTTGTTGTGAAGAATGACAAAGCTTGTAAAGAGCTTTAAAAATTCTTAAAAGGTTAGTGATTGTATAATCTTATTAGGTAGTACACAGATATTCTCTGGACTATTCTTTCAATTTTTCATAAGTTTGACATTTTTCATAAAAAAAAAGTTAGAAAGCTGCCTCCTCCACTCCAAACGCACCTTCCACCATTAATATTATTGATGCTGGAATCATTATGCATAATTGGACATTACTGAGAAATGAAAAAACCCTAAGTTCTACAAAATATTTTAAATATAATGAAATTAGTATTTAAAGTTATTAAATATTTTGTTAAATTTGAAAATTAGTATTACATTTTCTGAATGTTTAATCATTTATTAATTTGAATTTTTTAGTTTCTATGTTTTAGAGATAATTAACTTTTTTCCCCTTTTAGTTCCTTACAATTTATCGGAAAAGTAGGAATATGAAAGTCTTGTAGGCTCTGTGTCTATCCTTCCTGAGGGATAAAATGGTCTTCCATCTACTTTACCTCTTATTTTTAATGTAATAGATACTAAGGAAAGAAAATGAGCATACTTAAAATTTTTGAGTCCTCTTCCCTACTCCTTATGGTCAATATCATAATAAAGAGGCAGGTACTCTGCCACATTGCCACGGTAACAAGCAAATGAGAAATGCAGTGGGATAAATGCCCATTGAAGAGAAGATTGGTTTTTATCCTGTTGTGCTCTGTGTGTGAATCACTGTGAGAGGTGTAATTGAGAGATCACCAGAAAGGACTGGAGAGAGAACTTGTGCAAATGGCAACACTATACTAATGTGCCATGCAGGGCCCTTGCTATGGTTTGAATGTTTGTCTCTCTCCAGAGTTTATGTTGAAACTTAATCCCCAATACCATGGTATTAAGAGACGGGGACTTTGGAGAAGTAATTGGGTCCTAGTGCTTTTGTGAAAAGGCATGAGGGAGCAAGTTCATCCTTCTTTGTCCCTTCTGCCATGTGGGGATGCTGCAGCAAGGTGCCTTCTATGAAGGAGAGAGCCCTTAACAGACATTGAGCCTGCTGTAACTTTGATCTTGGACTTCCCAGCTTCCAGTACTACAGGAAATAAATTTCTGATGCTTATAAATTACCCAGGCTGAAATATTTTGTTAAAGCAGCATGAATAGACTAAGACAGCCCTCATTCTGAAATTTCAATTTAGGTTGCAGAATTGACCCGAAGTGAGGTCAAGACAGCCAGATCTGTGCCAGTGTACCTATTTATAAATAGACCCAGTTAGTTTAATTGACTCAGAACTTGCATTGCTGAGCAAAACTAAACCTGGTACAAGCATTGATTGTGATTTTTCTATGGTTAGAGTGTGAAGTTCTCTATTTGGTGGTGATTGAGTGATTAAACATTTTCTGTCTTTTTATGAGAAATTACTTTGGCCCACTTTCTTAAGCTTACAGTCTCTATAGTCTCATTTCACTGATCTCTCATTTCAGTCGTAGTCAGATCTGACATTAATACCAAACTCACTTAATTGGTGAGTCAGTCAAAAATCACTTATCTGGCAAGCGGCAAAATAAAGTCTAAGGAGGCAGCAGGATGGCTAGCTTAGTGGATGACAAGTCCTGCTGGGTCTGGAGGAACAAAGAAAGAGGAATTCATCTCAGAAAAAAGAAAGAGATGAATCTCTCAGATATGATAGGGCTTTTGCTGTAAAAAACAAACTTCTGATAAGAATATGCTATATCTGATGCAACTTTACAAAAAAATTGGGATATAGAAAACTGCAAATGAAAAAAATGGGCAATGGGTTTATGAGAAAAGAAATGTAATGATAACACACTACTTGACTTAGTACTTAGCAATGGTCATAATGATATAAACATTGATTATTACCTAAAAATGATTATCCCATTACACCAAGAAGACAAGGAAAAGGGAAGTAGGAATGATCACCAAACAGGACAATAAGAAGGTAAATTTGAATAAAAGAAAGTTATTAGATGGTGGCTAGAAATAACAAATAGCAAGATTAGAATAGTGTTGAAATATAAAAGGTAAATACTAAAGTTCAAAACATTTTAAATGATTAGAATCTCACAGGGGCAAGATTTTTTGCCCATTTGATAGCTTTTTTAAACCTATGTATATATTTTACTTCACTAAATATTTTTAAATGTCAAAAACAATATTCGGTTTCATTTTCTATCTTGCGTTAAACTCCAAGTGAATTTTTACAAGGATTTTTTTTTTAAAAATTGGCAGATCGTGTTTACTGTGTACATGTTGTTTTAAAGAATATGTATATATCATGAAATGACTAAATCTAGCTAATTAGCATATGTGTTACCTCACATAGTCATCATTTTTGTGGGGAGAACACTTTATAACCATCCACTCAGCATTTTTCAAGAATACAATATGTTGATAACTGTAGTCACCATGTTGTACAATAGATGTTTTGGACTTATTCCTCTTAACTGACATTTTGTATCCTTTGATTAACAAACATCTCCCCACCCCCCACCCTCCAAATACTGTAGATCCAAATAACCACCATTCCATTCTCTACTTCTATGAGATCAACTTTTTAGATTCTACTTGTGAGTGAGATCATTCAATATTTGTCTTTTTGGGCATGGCTCATTTCACTTAACATAATATCCTCCAGCTTCGTCCATGTTTTCACTTGTTAAATCTTAAAAAAAAAATTAGTAACATTGATGCTTATTGAGGAAGGCATATTAATTTAATATGCATTTTGTAGAAAGAATTCACATAGGAGAAATACACAGAAAGGTAACAGAATTAAACACTGCAAATGCCCAGTGCTGCAGCCGTAAGCATTAGGGTATGAATCCCTACCACTCAACAGAGGGACACCTGACTTTCCATTCCAGCTCTAGTAGTCAGAGCCAGGAGAGAGAAGGGGAGGCAGAGAGATAGGGGAGGCTGGTCTCATTGGAGTTTGAGTTGCTAATTGAGTCACTTTTTCATTTTCAAAATAGACATAACTATAAGTTGTTTGCATTTAATTCCAAAATACAAATACGTTTCTCTTTATAATACCACTTTTTACCACAAATATTTTATTTATATTATAAGGTTCTGTGTGCTTTCCTCCTTCTACATTTTCTAGCTTTCTCAAAATATGGTTTAGTATCTTGTGACAAAGGAGCAGTATGCAATGTGTGAAAAA